>PVHP010031568.1:0-20699 GCA_004024765.1 Zapus hudsonius | reverse complement strand
AAAAAAAAAAAAAAAACTGGAGACCACTGCTTCTACTGAGTAACCCAGCACTGCTCTTGACTCCTTTTTTTGTTTGATGGTTTGTTTGTTGTTTTGATTGTTTGTTTTGATCAAGGTAGGGTCTCGTTCATTCCAGGCTGACCTGGAACTCACTATGTAGTCCCAGGCTGGCCTCGAACTCATGGTGATCGTCCTACCTCTGCCTCCCAAGTGCTGGAACTAAAGGCTTGCGCCACCACACCTGGCTGACTCCTCTTTCCCCAGCATCTCAGTCTCCTCCCAGAACCACTCCTTCCCTGTTTGAGCCTCCATCTGTCTATCCCACAATTCCCCTCTCCTCACCTACTCATCCTTACCCCAAATTCATCCAATTATCTCCCAAACAGGAGATAGATTCAATTTGAAATGGCTTTGCAGATTGGTAGAAATGATCAATAGATAGCTAAGCACAACACCCGAAGCCCAAAAGACAAAGTCAAAGTAGATAAAAAGACTTGAGGATCTTCAACAATGAGGTGAGGTTTGATCCCATGCAGGTAAGTGTCATCACCAAAGACAGGACAATGGCTGAGCTGAGAACTTAGCATTGTATGTACAGGGTAGATGAAGTGGGGGCTGTGGAAGAAATTGGGACTTTCCATATGCAAGGAAGCTCCACTCCAAGAATGGGTGCTTCATTAAGGAGAGTTTCAGTATCCCATGTGA
Source organism: Zapus hudsonius (assembly GCA_004024765.1). Lineage (NCBI taxonomy): Eukaryota > Metazoa > Chordata > Mammalia > Rodentia > Dipodidae > Zapus > Zapus hudsonius. The sequence goes on along the minus strand of PVHP010031568.1, from coordinate 19,994 downwards.
CAAAGAGGTGAGGTGCTTACATGTAACTGACTGGTTTATTAGTAGAAGCCAATGGCGATCTTGGTGTGTACTTTGGATTTTCCTTAAAGCAGACTCTGAGATGATGATTCACTTATTTGAAAGATAAATGGACACTGGGATGTGTGTTGGAGTTGGAGGTAAGATGGGGAATCGCAGAGTAGCCAATAAAGGTTGAAGCAGGCCAGCAGATACTTGGGCAATTAGAGTTCAATCTCATTGCAAAAATCTCGAAGTCAGTGCAATTCACCTGTTCTTAGAAAACATAAATTCGCTGATATTTCCAGCCCAGTGCTTTGAGATGCAAAGCAGATGGTGGTTCATGAGAACACCTCGTGCCCATTGAATATAGGCACTGGCCTTGGAAGTGTGGGGTTCACTGAAGTCGGAAGGGCAGAGCCATGAGCAACAGCCTTGCTATCCAGTTTCAGCAGCAGAAGTTGGGAGCTATGGGTTGATAATAAATTGGAGGTGAGAAGTGGAGAAAATGAGTGTGGACAGCAATTTCAAGATGCTCGGCTGAAGAAGAGGAATGATTAGATACATGAATCGGTTGACCTCCTGTAGGGTAAGGAGGATGGGCAGGGTCTAACAGGATGTCACCCTCATGGTGACACCATTTCCGAGCTTGTAGTTAGAATGAGAAATAGTTTGTTGCACTAACTACTGACTTACTTCAGGTTCTTACTCTTGGACTAGCATTCCTTGTTTCCTTTGCTGGACTTTAGGTCCCTTGGCCAGCCTCACCTACCCAGCAATTAGGACCCAGGGGAGGATGTTGCAGACAGGGCGAGGAAAGGTGTGGAGCACAGTAGGGAGATCCTGGACCAGAGGAGACCCACCAAGCCAGGGAAGACCTGCTCCTGAGGGTTTCTACGAGAGCTATTTTTGTACTCCTGGCCTCCGCTCTCATGTGAGCAAGCCCAGTAATTGGTTTGGTTTAGATATGACAGGAATAACCCTCAAAGAAACCTTTCTGTGACGTTCATTCATCTAACACATGGCTCTTAATTTGACTAATGTCTCCTCTTTTAGCTAAAGCATAGCTCATGAGGGCAGACACTGGGTCCATTTCAGCACTCTCCTTAGCACCTGATACCTAGTCAATATTCGCTTAATGTGCAAAAACCCAAAGACAGATAATATGTTCTATGAACAGTGCTTAAACTGAGAAAACGACAAAGCGGGAACTTTTCCTCTTCCTAGAAGTGGACTTTGTGTGAAAGTAGTGAAGTTTAAGTTTAAAGATTCCTTCCTTGCATGGACTCCTTCCAAGGCCTTGGAGAGGCCTTAGCAATTTTATTTGTTTACTATTTATTCATTTATTTATTTGTTGGGACAAAGTTTCACTTTGTAGCTCATACTGGCCTGGAACTCTGTGTAGCTCAGGCTGACTTTCAACTAACCATGCCTAGTTTAGCAAGATTTTTTTCAGATTTATTATAATCATATTTATTGGTCATATTTATTATTTGGTCATATTTTTATCATTATTAATTTTTCAGGTAGTGTCTTGCTCTAACCCCAGCTGACCTAGAACTCACTCTCTAGTGCCAGGCTGTCCTCGACATCACAACGATCCTCCTACCTCTGCCTCCTTAGTGCTGGGATTAAAGGCATGTGCCACCATGCCCTGCTTGGTCGTATCTTTTCTTTTTTCTTTTTTAATATTTATTGTCCATAATGAGTTACATTATTTAGTGGGCAAACCATGTGTTGTTATCCCGAGTTCCCCAATTCCCCCCCTCCCCATCCCTGATCAGTTGTATATCCTCCTTCGTGGGCTGTCTGTATTAGTCCTTGTGGCAAGGGATCCTGTATATCTTAGTACTCATCCGGTCGTATCTTTTCAATGTATGAAAATAAAATAAGATTTGCATTCTGACTTCATGTTTCTCCATTATGGAGTTTACTTTGGGACAGACAGGTTCAAGGAAAGGTGAGTTGGGAATGTATTTCATTTATTCAAGTTTAATGGCATATACTTATGTGGCTCTCAGTGTCTTGCTGGCTGTCTTGCTGTACACAGAGCTCTCAGGACAGCTGCTTTAACCCATCATGCTAACCCTGTGGAGGTCAGGACATGAGGAGCACAGCCAGAGCCCTAAGGGGGCATGAGTGGGACCTGTGGCATCCTTCAGTGAAAGAGAAGGCTTCAACATCTATGATCCAACCAGACATGGTGGTTCATATCTGGAATCCTGGCACTTGGGAAGCTGAAGCAGGAGGATTCTGAATTGGAGGCCAGTCTGAGCTAACTAGAAAGACCCTGTCTCAAAACAACAAAAGTATGCTTCTGAAAACTTAGATATCTCCCATATAGCATGGCAAGTGGAAATATTGGTTCTCATCTCACCTATCTGAACTATTCATAAAGTATATGCAATTATAAATGTATCCTAGATTTTTCCTCTTTCACATGAAATAGAATGTTTTAAATTCCTTTAATTATTGGGCATAAATGTGTAGCAATACTGCTAATAATTAATGCATTCTTATTTTTAAAAATGTTTTAATTTTTATTATTTATTTGTAAGCAGAGAGAAAGAGAAAAAAAGAAAGAGAATGGGTACACCAGAGCCTTTTACCACTACAAAAGAACCCCAAGATACATGTGCCACTTTGTGCATGTGGGTTTACATCTGGCTTTACCTGGGCTCTGGGAAATTGAACCTGGGCCATCAGGCTTTGCAAGCAAGCACCTTTAACCACTGAGCCATCTCTCCACTAGCTGCTAGAAGCCCAGAAGGCCAAGGCCAATCTTGCACATCCATTTCAAGCCTCTACTTGCATTATGTCTGCTAGCAGTCTATGGGTTGTCCAAGGGTAGAAGTCACTCTGTGTAGCAGGTCATAGAGACAAGATGCATTAGAGGGCCAGAGAAGTAGGGGCAAGTGGAGGGATGGAGGGAGGGGTAGGTGAACAGCCATCTGATTTGCTACAGGAGGCAGCTCTCCTCACCTACCCCTGGGTTGCATCCTCAACCCACTTCCGACTGTGCCCATCCAGCCCCTCACCACAACCACTGTCTGCTTCAGTCTCCACGAGCTGCTCTCTACGTCTCTGGGCTCCTCATTTCCCAATTTATGGCGCACAGAGCCGCCAACTGTTCTCAGGATCTCATCAGCGTCCACATCATCATTATTGTTATCTGTTTTGCATTACACTTACTGCATGGCTCCTTCATTATACTGGGACCTTCTGGATGGCAGGAACTATAGGGTTTTTTTATTTATTCATTTTCAAGGAGAGAAAGAGAGAGAGAGAGAGAGAGCACACCAGGGCCACCACCTTGTGGGTCTGGCTTATATGGGTCCTGGGGAATTGAACCCCCGGCCTTAGGCACTGGAGGCAAGTGCCTTACCCACTGAGCCATCTCTCCAGCCCCGAACTATAGGGTTTTTAATCTTTGAATCTCCACCCTCCTGTATGAGGTCTGACGCATAGTAAAATTTCAATAAGTTAATATGAAGAGGAAAAAGGAAGATGGTATTCCGGTTTTAGTCTGCGTGACATTTGAGCCCATACTCTTCCTACACTCCCTAAATAGACCCTGGAAGCCGGCTCTGCTCACCTCTATACGATGATGACCAATGTATCTCAAGTCACAGACATGGGACTGAGAGAAAGAATGTGAGCATTTATACCACATTATACCAGTGGGAAACCAGGTTACTAGACTAAGGATTCTCTCTCCCATAACCACAGTAATCCTTCCTAATCCTAATTCTTCTAAAATGGAAAGGTCCAGAAGCTATGAACATTTTCAAATGGTCATAAGCATGGTAAATCTTATGATAGGATATCTAATTTTATTCATATAGGATTGTGCCTATTGATTTATATACTTAGCCTATAACGTTGATAGCGATCAAAAAGGGCTTTAAAGGGCTGGAGAGATGGCTCAGCAGTTAAAAGCACTTTCTGTGTAAGGACGAGGACTTGATGAGGCCTGAGAGACCGCTCCAGTTAGAGTCCCAGGACCCTCATAAATAGCTGGGCATGGCCACCCAGTCCCGGAGAGCAGCAGAGACCAGAGAATCTGGAGATCACAGAAAAATGCAAGCTTAGGGATCAGTAAGAGACTCCGGCTCACAAGAGAGACACCCTGCTTTCCACTCCAGCTACCCTAGGCAAGTGCACCCCACCACAGGTTAGTATATGGGTCCCACGAGGGCATATACACATGCACACACCACACACAAAATGCAGCATCACACAAAACATAATGCATTATACATACACACACACACACACACACACAAAACCTTTTTAACAATGTAATGAATGGTGAAGGTATGGTACAAGATACACGTACTGCTAACAGAAGTGCAAGTTGGCTCATTCTCAGTGGAGGAACAGTGATGGTATCTAGCAGCTCTTTACACATGACAGAGAAAGGGAATCTGGTGTTGCAAGTGAAAACACAGGTGTAAAAGTGGACTCTGCATATGCCGTGGGAGGAAAGCCTGTGTGTTGTTGCTTAGATATGCTCAGGAAAGAGTTTATTTCACAAAAGATGATCAATCTCCCTTGCCGGTGGGAGAATTGAGCCTGAGCAGAAGGGTGAAAGACTTCTTTTTCATTGCATATTCTTTTTTTGATTTTAAAAATGGAGTTCCACCCTGCATTTGGAAGTGACCGTGGGCTGCCTGTGCCCTGGTCATCCGTACTGCAGTGAGAGGATGCGGAAAGCCTTTCCCGGTGTCTGGAAGGTTCCCTCCTGTCCTTGCCCGACCCTGGTACTTTCCTACACCACCTCCTCTCCTGCTCGATGCCTCCTGCTACCTGCCATCCTCATCTCCAGGAGGACATGGGTGGGGTGTGGAGCCTGGGTAGTGCCCACCTCTTCCCTCCAGAAGCGTTCCCTGGTTCCATCCACTTCCTTAGCCACCCACTTGGCACTAATCAGACCTTGTGAAAGCCTTGCTTGATGCCTAGAGCTTTCTGGGTATCTTGAAGGCAGTGGCTTCCTTATGTGTCTCTCTATGTGCTCCCTACCAGAGGGTCAGAATTCTGTCTGGAAAAGTAGGCATTCCCTTCATTGTAAGGTTGTAGGTCTTGTTGTCCTATGCAGTATTGGGGTACATACTGAGTGAGCAATCTGCAGGGGGGTGCTATTTTTACCAAATGGCCTTCTTCTATTGGTCTGGGCCTTGGGTAGCCTCAGGATGGGTTTTCCTGCCAGCCTGAGGCAAAGATCGGGGCTAGAGAACACAGAATATAGTTGAGTGATGTATAGAAACAGCTTTTACATAGCCCCTGCTGCCTCTTCCCCTCCCCTAGGTAAAAAAAAAAAAAAAAAAAAAGTTTTTTTTAAAAAATAGTTCTAATAGAATAGAATTGTATAAGTTTTTTTCCTTTGTACCAAAAATTTTTAAAACCTTGTTTTGTAATCAGACAGAGAAGAAAGCTCATGCTTATTATCCCAGCATTGGGGAGACTAAGGAAGGACAATCACCATGAGTTTGGGGCCAGCCTGGGCTACTGAGTGAGTATGAGATCAGCCTTGGCTAGAGTGAGACCCTGTCTCAAAAGAACACTATAAAAAATTGTTGAGATGCCAGAAATAATGTCAAAAGATCAATAACAAATTAGAAGACATATTTGCAACATACTGTGACAAAGGACTATTTTCCTTATCTACAAAAAGTTCTTAAATCAGCTTCTTAAAAATTAATAAAGGAGCCAGGCATGGTGGCACAAGTCTTTAATCCCAGCACTCAGGAGGCAGAGGTAGGAGGATCACTGTGAGTTCAAGGCCACCCTGAGACTACATAATGAATTCCAGGTCAGCCTGGGCTAGGGTGAGATCCTACCTCGAAACCCCTGCCCCCCAAAAAAGATATTTAAAAAGGAAAGAAAGGAATATAAACACAATTTTTAGGAATAAATACAACTAGTTAATGTTATGAGAAAACTGCTTAACCTACTTTGATTTGTGTGTGTGTGTGTGTGTGTGTGTGTGTGTGTGTGTGTGTGTTGAGACAGGCTCTCACTATGTAGCCTTGGCTGGTCTGGGCCTCATTATGTACCCCAGGCTAGCCTCGAACTGACAGTGAACCTTCTTGAGTGCTAGGATTCCAAGTGTGAGCCTTAACTTACACATCATTAAAGAAAGGGGAACTCAGAAGGAATCCTTTAGAAACTTGAACCCTACTATTAGATGTGTTTATGTAGAGAACAAATGACCAATTGTTCAGGCTGATGGGAGTTTCTGTCAATCATCTTGTAAAGAAAAGATTCCCAGCATCTGAAGATGCTAAATCCTTCCAATCCTGGGGTCTTTAATGCTTTATGGTACCAACGGCCACGCATTGGCCTGGCTCAGTAGCCCAGCCAAGGGGAAACAGGGAAAGGAGAATCTAGAAGTTCATTTACAAAGCTTTAAAATCTCAGAAATGCAAAGGTTCTTGGAGCTCATTTCTCAAACCTCCCACCTAATACCTCCCCTCTAGGGACACCATCCCAGACCCGCCACTTAACAACAGTGAGTAAGTTCATTAATATATCATTCTTTCAATCAGTCAATATTTAATGAGTTCCTTCTGTGTGTCAGGCACAGCCCATCCTCATGGAAACACACATTAATCAAAGATTTTTTTTCCAGACAAATGTAAAATTACAACAGTGGCAGGTTTTATAAAGGATGATGATGCAGATTATGTTATGAGTACCTAGGGGTATATTACCAGGGTTCAGAGGTGAGGGTAAGAGAGCTGGGGCAGAAGCTGAGCTGAGAACCATTGGCTAGCATGCACAAAGCCTGGGTTCATCCTTGGCACCATGTAAACCAGTCATGATGGCACACGTCTATAATCTCAGCACTCCAAGTGTGGACACTGGAGGATCAGAAATTCAAGTTCATCCTTGGCTATGCAGCCAGTTCAAGGATAGCCTGGGCTACATGAGACCCTGTCTCAAAAATCTAAATTAGGACCTGGGTTTGATTCCCCAGCACCCATGTAAAGCCAGATTCACAAGGTAGTGCATGGGTCTGGAGTTTGTTTGCAGTGCCTGGAGGTCCTGGCGCACCTATTCTCTCTTTCTATCTGCCTCTCTCTCTCAAATACATACAAAAATTTTAAAATAAAATTTTAAAAAATAAAATCTAAGTTAAAAGTATATGAGCAGACAGGAATTTCAGGAAGGCTGCTCTAAGGAGAATGACCAGGAATTTAGACAGCAAGAGGAGGGAAGCATGGTAGGGAGAAGCAACGGCACAGTTCCAAGAGTCCCCCACAACCACAGTAATCCTTCCGAACCCCAATTATTCTAGAGTTAAAAGATCTAGAACCCATATGAATTTTTAAGTGGCTGTAAGTATAGTAAACCTCTGAAATGACGTTCGGCTTCCCTCTTAGAGAAGTGCACATGACAGGGACCGTGACAAGGAGGAGGATGGAAAGGGGACCAGGGAATAATGACTGCAGTGTGGTATGAGGTCAGGCTAAGGAGCACTCTGACCTCCATGAGATCCCCACTTTGAGCCTGCTGCTCTGCTGCAGAGGAGAGTAGATTGGAGAGAGGCAGGAGCAGAGGTGCTCAGGTAAGTGAGGAAGCAGATGTGACAGACAGGAGATATGGGTGTTTGCTTTACAGTAGCAGAGAGAGAGAGAGAGAGCAATTTGGACATTTGTGAGAGATGTTTAGGAACTGCAATTGACAAGGCCTGATGATGGATTGGATCTCGAGTGACAGAGAGGAAAAGAGCACAATACCATCCAAGCTTTTGGCATTCACAATTCCGTAGATGATGGTACCATTCAGGGAGACAGATCACAGTGAAAGAAATAAGTTCAGAAGGAGATATGAGAGTACGTGTGCTTTGGAAGACACCTGATTTGAGAGGCTTGTCAGAGGACACGTCAGTCTGATGACAACATTTTTTTACGTAGCTTCACAGTGACGCTGGGGAGAGAAGGTGTAAGTTTATTTATTTTAAGAAAGGGGGGGATAAACACATCTCCCCTTCTTTGTTGCATCTCCTATTTGCCAGAATTTGCCTCGTCTAGACATCACGTGTAAATAACATGATGTAGCAGTGTGGTCTTTGTGTCTGGCTTCTTTCATGGGGCTTTTAAGTTTTACCATTAATGTAGCATATTTCAAAATCTCATTCCTTTTTTTGTGGCCAAATAAGTCTCTTATATGAATATATCACATGTTGCTTTTTCATTCATCAGTTGATGGAGGTTTAAGTTGTTTCTACTTTTCAGCTATGGTAACAGTACTATGAAAATTAGTGTACATGGTTCTAGATGAACAATTCCCTTGGTATATACCTAAAACTAGAATTGCTGGGTCACATGGTAACTGTGTAACATTGTGTGTGTGTGTGTGTGTGTGTGTGTGTGTGTGTGTGTGTGTGTGTGTAGTACAGGTGGGTGCACACATGCCGGAGCACGTGTGTGGAAGATCAAGAACAGCCTCAGAGCTGGTCCTCTCCTTCCACCTTGTTTGAGACAGGGTCTCTCTTGGCTGCTGTGAATGGCAGGCTGGCTGGCCTGTGAGCTTTGGGATTCTCCTGAATCCACCTGGCATTGTCACAGGTCCCTTGGGATTACAGATGCCTCCACTACTTTACATTGGAGTTCTGGGATCTGAACTCTGGTCTTCAGGATTGTGAAGCAGCTGCTTTTAACCAGAGTCATCTCCCCAGCCCTGGGTTCAACACATTGAAGACCCGCCAGGCTGTCTTCCAGAGATGCTGCCCGTGTACCTTGGCCTCATCAGCTCTCCACATCCTAAGTAGCACTCACTGTGGTCTGATTTCCTTATAGCCACCCGATGGGTAGGAAGTAGCGTCTTAGACTTCCATCCCATGGTGACCAATGACCTGGAGCAGCACTTCCCTTTCTGACCGAGTGTGTATTCTGAAAAGCAACTTGTGCTGCTTCTGTACTCAAACTTTCAAATGGCCTCTGTTGCCTCAATAATAAGATACAAACTTCCCATTGTAGCAGACAAGACCCAACCCTTCAGGATCTGGCCTCAGTGGTCCTGCATCTCTGTCAGTCTCCCCCTCCCCCACTCTGTGCTTCAGCCTTGTTGAATCATGGATTGTACTTCTGTTTCCAACAATGGCAGAGCTTCAGTAAAAGATACACATCACCTGACCGCTGGAGTGGGGAGGTGAATGCTCAACCTGCTTCTCTCTCTCTCTCTCTCTCTCTCTCTCTCTCTCTCTCTCTCTCTCTCTCTCTCCTTGTTTGTTTTTTGAGGTAGGGTCTCGCTCTAGCCCAGGTTGACCTGGAACTCTCTCTGTAGTCTCAGGGTGGCCTCAAACTCACAGTGATCCTCCTACCTCCGCCTCCCTAGTGCTGGGATTAAAGGCGTGCGCCACCACATCGGGTGTCTTTCTCGCTGCTACCTTCTCGCCTAGCTTCCTGGAACTGTTCCCTCTGTCCTAACTAGGCTAGAGAAGTCCTGCAAGGATGCATGCATGGCTCTAGACCTCATTGACGGGCTTGCTGGCCATGGGTCTCCTTGTGTCCCTTGCTCTCCTGGGACCATAGTGGGCAGAGTTCCTACTTCTGGAGGCAGGTGGGCAGAGATGTCGCAGGCAGGGTGTTCAATGAGCCCTTTCCCTCCCCGGTCTTGACTGCAAAGGGCTGGAAAGTCAGCTTCTATTGTGATTAAGTTATAATTTAAGGCAGTGAACATGTGCTCTGCTGGCAGCTATAAAGATTCAAATCATAAAGTTTTACAGTGGAACGGTTTCTGTAAAAGCATCGTTAGGAAGTGGGAACCATGCCTTTAATTCTTATGACATATGGGACTGCCTGGTTTGTTTTGGTTTCAGTGGAGTTTAGTAGGGTGATGGGCTGGCTAATTAAAGTCAGGCCTTCTTCTCCTCTGTGAGCTGTGTCCCACCAGAGGACATTGTTGAAAGGTGGAAGTCTCCCCACTCCTGTTCAGACCAGGAGCTCTCCGAGGTCAAGTAGAAGCCTTCAAAACTCAATATTTTAAGGTCTCTTCCAAGTAAATAGGTGGTGTTTTTGGGGGCAGCCTGTATCTTCCTCTGCCCCTTACTGGCCTGGGGCAAACTTAAAACAGTGAACCAAGCCTAATTGGGAGATAATTTCACTCAGGGGATCTGCTAAGAAGAGAATAGGGCTTTGTAACTAGGTCGGTGGTAGGAATAAAAAGAACACTGATGCAGCACTTTTCCTAACCAACTTCTGCTTACCTACTGGCCAGGCTGGCACTCCCTGTGCCCTATAGAAAACAGATGAGCCGATGCCCAAAGTGGACTCGGCTCACAGTCACGCCTTTTTGTTTTGTACTTTTTTATTGACAACTTCCATAAATGCAGACAATATACCGTGCTAATAATCCCCTCCCACCACCCTTCCTTCTCTCCTCCCAAGTCCACCATCCATTGAATCCCTTCTTTCCATCTAGTCTCTCTTCTGTTTTGATGTCATCATTTGCTCCCTTCTCTAATGTAGGCGGTGTGTAGGTAGCACCAGCCCCTGTGAGGTCATGAATATCAAGTTTGCTTTGTGTCTGGAAGACAGTACTATAAGCTCTTCTCTCCTTCCTTTGGCTCTTGTATTCTCTCTGCCGCCTCTTCCGCAATGGACTCTGAGCCTTGGAGGGTGTGATAGAGATGTCTCACTTAGTGCTGAGCACTCCACTGTCCCTTCTCAGCACTTTGGTGAGTGGTCAGTGTCATCTGAGAAGAGAAGCTCCTCTTAAAAAAGTGAGAATAGCATTAATATTTACCATCATTTGATTTTGCTATTAGACAGTATGGCCACTCCTTGCTACTTTTACTTGACTTTTGGGCCCGACCACACTTGCTCCTAACCCTATTTAGACCAGTACTTGTTGCTTTAATTGCTTAATTTCATTACATATTTTGTAAACTCAATGATAAAGAATTGGGAAGATTTTTTTTTCTGTGACAGCCAACCATGAAAACTATGGTTAATGCCTAAAACAATTGTTGTTGAAAGACATGAAAGACTGAGGAAAAAAATATCACCACAATTCCGGAACCTAAGATACTCTAATTTCTTTACATTATTCTACTAAAAGCCAAAAGCATATTGTAGACAATGGATTGTGGAGGTAATTTATTCGGGAAAGATCTGAAAAGCTGATCAATAGATACATGTCTTGGCATTGCATCAAAAAAACTGAAGAATGAATCTATGTTCATATATTTTAAATTAAAATAAAATGTTCAAGGTAAGTATATTTCCCTTTCTCATGATATTCTGCTTTATGGGACTTTTCAGATTAACCAACTCATTGAATAAGAAAGCTTCCTTGTAATAGGATTTATCATTTATTGGCTGCCATTACTGAGTGAATTAAATCTTTACAGAGAAAGGCATTACTATCCCCATTTTATAAGTAAGGAAACTGAGGCGTAGCGTGGCTAAACTTGTCCCAGCTCACACAGAGATGATGGCCATCCCTATTCTGTTAGCTAGAGAACCTAGGAGAAAAGGCCTAATGTAGAATTCATGAGCAAATGATACAAGGGAAGAAGAATTTATGTTTGATTTTAGCAGTAGTGATAGGACCAGATAGGTTGCTGGGACTATAAATCCCTTTGGAAAAACAGCATTATCTTTGTTTATTCAATCAATAAAACTATTGGGTCATCTGCTCTGCCCCAGCAGTGATGTTGATTAAGGGGGTATGGCAATGAACAAAATAGATTTTTAAAAAATCTCTGACCTCATGCATTGTAGCTTACCTCCTCATGTATCTGATCATGTGTGTATCCAGTGATTTAGCAACACCATACTTAGATATATTCACTAAAGAAACTCTTGCTTATACACTCTTAAGAAATGTGTATACAACAATGGTCATAGTAGCATTGTTCACGTTGACAATAAAACATGCAAATCATCTGAATGGTCCTGAGTGGGGATGACTGGTAAATAGATTTTGGTATATCCATATAATTAAATAGAATAATGCAATGAAAATGAAAGCGCTGTATTACTAAGAATTCACAAGAATGCTTAGAATCATAAGGTTAGGTGAAAAAAGCATTAGCAGAAGAGCTCAAACACAGTGACACACACTCACAAAGTTACCACACAAGCAACACTCAACAACACGGGCTGGAGAGACGGCTCAGCTGTTAAAGGTGCTTGCTTGCAAAGCCTTCTAGCCCAGAGTTCAATTCCCCAGTACCCACATAAAGCCAGATGCACAAAGTGGCACATGCATCTGGAGTTTGTTTGCAGTAACAAAAAGGCCCTGGCACACCCATATGAATATTCTCTCTCTCTCTCTCTTTCTCTCTCTCTCTTCTTTCCCTCTCTCTGTTGCAAATGAATAAAAATATTTTTAAATCCTTTTATTCAGTAACTATTTCCTGACAGTCTGCTGTGTACAAGTCTTGAGCCTAGACTTTGGGAATGCACTGGTAAATAAATGAATGTGGTTCCTTCCCTTATAAGGTTTAGTCCAGTGGGGAAAACAAACAAGTCAACCAAAACTATTTCTTGTTACCAATGGGGATGAGGGCTATGAAATAAATGGCACAACTATATAGAATAATAAGGAAATCTATCAAAGGTGGTCTCTGAAGAAATGCATTTAAATTAAAATCTGAGGTTAAGACCTGCACTGTGCAAGGGCATGTTCAAAAGAAGGAACTTTTTTTTTTAACAGTCCTGAGTCAGTAAAGTGTTTGTAGCATTTGAAGAATGAGAAAGAACAAGCCACCTCTTGCTACATAACAACCAACCACATAAACCTCCTGGCATAAAACAGTAGCACCTCATCTGCACCTGGAGGCAGTGGTCAGGCCTCTCTGCGCACCTCGTAGTAGGTTCTCTGGTCTGATCCATGCATGTTCGTTTCGCAGCTTAGGCTAGCTGAGGAGAGTTCTTCCATCTCAGCAGAGACAGCCACACAAGTATTTTTCAAGGCCATCTGAGGTCATTTTTGCTAATGTAATCTTGGCCAAAACAGACATATAATTGAACCAAGAGTTAAGGACCAAGACAGGAAACTTTTCCATGAAAAGGACTGGAGAGATAGCTTAGTAGTTAAATGCACTTGCTGATAAATCCTGACAGCCTGAGGTCAATTCCCTGATGCAAAAAGTGGTGCATGAAAAAAAAAAAAGTGGTGCATGCATCTGGAGCTTGTCTGGAATATGGGCCCTGGCATGTCTATATTCGTTCTCTCTCTCTCTTTCTCTCTCTGTTTGTAAATAAACTTTTCATAAAGATAGCAAAGGAGTAAATATTTTGGGGCAGTAATTAACTGTCCTCTTCTTGTTCGTGAATATTCACAGTTGTCTCACCTGCAAAATATATTTACAGACTGCCAAGACGTCTTCTGATTTTTTTTTTTTTTTTAGATAGGGTCTCACTCTAGCCCAGCCTGACCTGGAATTCACTATGTAGCCTCAGGGTGGCCTCGAACTCAGGGCAATCCTCCCACCTCTACCTCCTGAGTGCTGGGATTAAAGGCTTGTACCACCATGCTCAACCATCTTCATATTTTATGTGGCCTGGCATGGTGGCGCATGCCTGTAACCCCAATATTTGGGAGCCTAAGGCCAGTCTGGATTACATAAGAAGACATTGTCAGTAAATAATCCAACCATGGCATCAGTTTAGAGTCCAAGATCTTATAATGTCTATATAGACCTAAATATGATTGCTTCTGAACTGAAGGACATAGAATATAAATGCTATATAATCATGGTTCGCCTTCGTCCATCAGGCAGTAGTGGAATAGAGATAGGATAATAGCAAAAAAAAATTCTAGGGCCTGGAGAGATGGCTCAGCAGTTAAAGGGCTTGTCTGCAAAGCCTAACAACCCGAGTTCGATTCCCCAGTACCCACATAAGCCAGATGCATCTGGAGTCCAGTTGCAGTGGCTGGAAGCCCTGGCATATTCTCTCTCTCTCTCTCTCTCTCTCTCTCTCTCTCTCTCCTCTTTCTCTCTCTCTCTCTTTGACTTCTCTCTAACTCTGCTTGCAAATAAATAAATAAAAATATTTTTAAAATATCCTATTCAAAAGGGGAAAGAACCAAAGGCACATATCCATTCTGCAAGGCAAATGTTGACAAGCCTCACTATTCTAGAGGCTGGGTGTATTCTCTGGTTAGGCCATCATCCTGTTTGCAGGGTGTGGATGTCCAAGCCATCCTTCTATATGGCTCCCAGTTCAGGACTCTGAGAGTCCTTTCTTTTCCATCATACTTGAACACTTCTGAAAAGGGCAGAAAGTCACACAAAGGCATATGTGGCCTAGAAGCTTTATCAGCCCACTATATACTTGGAGAAATTTGAGGACCCCCCAAATTGTCATCTATTTTGAATGGCCTCAGTCCCTTTAGTTAGAGCTTCTTCCAGTCAGCTCTCTCACAGACTTGGTGGATTTTCTAACTAACTCTACATCCATAAGTCAGTTTTGAACAGATAGAACCCACCCAAACTTCATCACTGGTATTGTAAGTGTGCCAGGCCGATGTAAGCTTCATCTCCGGATACACAGCTTAGGAGATACCACCTCATTCCTCCAGAGCTCCCTGAAGACTCCTGACCTTGACTTCACCTGGAACCATGTCTTTCTGGCAGCACCTTGGATTTGGTCCTGAGCCCCAGGATCGAACTAAAGTTAAAAATCTTTTGAAAAATATTTTGATTGTTTATTTGCAACAGAGAGAGAAAAGAGTGGGTTGAGTATATGGCACACCAGAGCCTCTTGCCACATCTGGCTTTGCATGGATACTGGGGAATCAAACCCAGGCTCATAGACAGGCTTTACAAGCAAGCACCTTTAAGCACTGAGCCATCTCCCTAGCCCTGCAAATGTTTTCCTGGAGAATGGAATGAGAAAGCCGAGCTCTGAGTTCTCCGTATTGCTGATCGTTACTCTTGTACTTTCTCAGTTCTTAGTCTTCCTCTTATTAGCGGGTGCCAATGCAGCTACCAGCAGCTAGCTTGTGCTTTGAGTGCATTTCCTTAGCCCTCCGCCTCCAATTCCAGTAGTTCTAAAATACATTTTCTGCCTCCCAGATTATTGTAGTTTGAGCAAATGTTTACCACCAAATAACACAGGTTGTGATTATTATAGCCTTTTATTCTAGCTTCCTTCCTGCCTACTGCCCGATCCCAAAGCTAGTGTCAAATATTTTAGGTGCTTTGTTGTTTTTGTTATAATAGTGTCTATTTAAAGGAATTGCAAATAATGAAGTTACCAAAATGAATTGTGTAGAAAAGAGAAAATAAAAGGGCACGGACTGAAGTTCTGGGAAACTCTAATATTTAAAGGTCTAGCAAAAGACAAGAAGAGAGAAGTCTGAGAAAGAGGTACTAAGATGACAAACCCATAGTGCAAAAGAGGAGAATTTTTTTTAAATTTTATTTATTCATTTTCAAGCAGAGAGATACAGGAGAGAGAGAGATACTGGAGAGAGAGAGAGAGAGAGAGAGAGAGAACACCAAGGCCACCACTTTGTGGGTCTGGCCCATGTGAGTACTGGGGAACCGAACTGGGGGCCTTAGGCACTGGAGGTAAGTGTCTCAACCGCTGAGCCATCCCTCCAGCCCAAGAGGAGAGTTAAAAAAAATATTCATTTATTTGCAAGCAGAGAGATACAGAGAGAGAGAGAGAGAGAGAGAGACAGGGTATGGGTGTGCCAGTTGCTGGGATTACCAGAGTGCATATCACACCCAATTGATGCAGTGCTGAGGGTCAAATCCAGGCTTGTGTGCATGCGAGGCAAGCCTTCTGCCAACGGAGCCACACACCCAGGACCACCGTTTTTTAATTTTTTAAAAACATTCTCCTCCTCGGGGGCTGGAGAGATAGCTTAGCAGCTAAGGCGCTTGTCTGGAAAACCAAACAACCCAGGTTCAATTCCCAAGTACCCATGTAAGCACAAAAGGGCGCATGCATCTGGAGTTTGTTTGCAATGGCTGGGGGCCCTGGCGTGCCTGTACTCTCTGTCTGTCTCTCTTCTATCTCTCTGCTTACAAATAAATAAATAAATATTTTAAAATTTTAAAAAAGGGCTGAAGGAGAGAAGACTGACCTGTTCCTCTTTCGTACACAGCCGTGAACATTTCAAGGCATTTGCACATTCTTTCCTCAGTGAGTAATGAATAGCTTAAATGGAGCTAGAAATCTTTCTCCAGAAGGAAAAGGAGTTATTTTCTGGTTATCATAAGGTATCCGAATTCTACAGATTTGAAATGGGATTCTTCACATGTGCCCTTGGGTATGGCCTATGGCTAATTCAATGAAAATGTTCATAGAGACCTTTCAGGATCCTGACTTCCATCTGCTGGTGTCCAGTTCTGCCCTGCTCAATGCCAGAAGGCCAGATTTCAAATATTTTTTTAAAAAAAGAGATCCACACACTTGAGTTACCAAGGGGAAAAAGATTTAAAAAAATCCCTGGCTAGAGCAAAACACTACCTTGAAAACAAAAACAACAAAAAATCACAACCCTTGAAGTATGTTTCCGTTCTGTGTTGAACCATTTTTACAGCTGCCCTTGACTGTGTGGCCCAAGGACTGGAGTTTAGGGTCTTTTGCTGGATATAATCACTGGCTTGTAAGAAGGGGGTGGAACCATGAAGGAACAAGGAGATTTTTATTGGCCTAGAGGAAATGGCATCTATCACTTCTACCTACAATCTGATGACTAGAATTCAGTCAGGTCTCCTGAATGAATGCAGCCCAGCTGTGTACCCCGGAAACAGAGGAGGTGGATTTCACTGAATACATAGTAGACCTTTCACAGTAGGTGAACTTGAAGAGGGGTCACACTCCAGGAGAGTGAGTGTGAGGATCCCCCAGGGTCCCAGGATGGAGCTACAGCCGTTCTTCTTAGGGTCTTAGGAAGGATGGCTGGGAACACGCTGCCCACCTCAGGAGTGGGTGGGCGAGAGTCGGTGGGCACTGACTCGTGTTTGGACCGTGGCCGGCTATCCTGTCTGATTGTGACTGCAATTAAGCCAATCGGATGGTCTCCCTTCAGCCTTTTCCAACCAGGTAAAAAGCGAGGCTCTGAGACATCCCTGCGCTGTGGTGATGAACCATCTACTGACTCAGACTGTTCTGCATGGTCCTCCTGAGGAACCTCGGCCAGAAACACTCCTGAGGAGAGGCAGACAGCATCTCCTCTTATTTGAGGCAAATCCTTCCTTGTCTTCTCCCTCCCCCAGCCTCCCTCCTGCCCCCCCAAAGGAAACAAAGTGATGTCATGAGAAATTCCTTTTTAATAACAAAAACAAATGGGAAGTCTCCAGGGACTGCTTCCATGGAGAGACAGGGGTTGGTTAAGAATGAGAAAATGGTGACTTCTGCTCCGAGTTCTGGTTAAGTATCAGGTAGAATTTTTCCGACATCATTTTGAATCAAGAGAGGCACTGAAATCACTTTAGTAAAATCTTTGAGTGGGGGAAAAAAATGTCAAGAAAACAAAAGCTAACCTGGGCCGCTCGCCCCAGGCAAGGCATTAGTCAGGCAGCCGCTGGAGCCTGGTTTGCAAGTGTCACCGCGGTGACTCTCTCCACGCTCTGGGTTTTAATTCTAGCCTCTAATCTCGGGCGCTTCTGTGATAAATTAATTGTAATGATAGAGGCCCCAGTTACGAGGTCTGTACCGTTTGCTTGTAATGTGAACGACAGGTTTAGGGCCGGCTTTATTTAAGATGCCTGGGTAATTACATGGGGGTTAGCATATGCAGGCAGAGATATGATTCATTCTTCCAGCCGCAAGCATGACACAGCTGTTTGCTGGATAAAATAGGGGAACCGTGTTGTTACAAAATGTTCCCCTTATTATACCTCATTAAAAACAAGGCTGCGATAAGTCAGGACTGGCAATGAAGAAAATCTATTGCCCCCCTGTAAAACCTGATAGGAGAGAAGCTTAGAGCTGGCCTGTGTCATTTTAGATTTTATTTATTTTGATTCTTTTTTTTTTTTTTTTGTCCTTTCTCTGACTCTTTGGCTCCCTATTATTCAGCAACTCGCTGACTACTCGGGCAAAGAACAAGCTCCTAGACTCCCTTTCTTCTGATGAAATAGACACTGCCCTCCTCTTGCTTAGCGAAACCTGCAGATTTCCAGAAAGAGAGCATTTACTGAGAACAAAGCAAGGAGGGCTTTGGGGTGACCTGTCCCAATTTTGTCTTCACCTTCAATGGGAGCACACAGGCTGAGAGAGCTCAGAGGCTCTGGCATAGCCCGAGCTTCAAAGCTAGAAAGAATCCTGGACAAGAAGAGACAGGAGCGGTCCTTTCAGGCAGGAGACAGACATATCTCTCTTCCCCCATCATCTTTCTTTTTAAAAATAACTTTAAAAATGAAAATACATTTTGGCCTGATTTTTCTTCTTCTTTGCTCTGTTCAAGGGAACCAGAGCGACTTTAAACCAACATGTAGATGAACATTGAATCACAGAGCCAGGACCAAATAATTCAAGCTGTTCTTGATCAAATGGACAGTTAGGAGAGATAGGAGCTAGAGAGTAGTGTCCAGGTTTTAGCCCCTCGGGGTCGTAACCAGAGTTATTCTGTGAGGCATACTGGGTCTGTTCAAGAACGGAGCCCCCTTGGGAAACCATCCCAAGCATGGGCTTGAGGGGTTCAGACCTTAGCTCTAGCACCTGCTAGCTGGGTGGCCTTGGGCAAAGTGGAGTCCGTATCTCCAGGTCTCCATCGTCACAATCTGTAAAATTAAATTAGCAGTAATATTACCTACCTCTAGGGTTACTGTAAGGAAGAAATGAGATAATCCCTGTAAAGAGCCTCAGATAATACCTGGCAGACAGCAAGTGCTCAATAAATGTTCTCTATTATTATAAGCAACATCATTAACAGCAACAAAGTGCTGTGGGGTCAGGCTCTATGACAGATTTGAAAGGAGTGATTAAAGAATTGTCACTGTGGGTTCGAGAGAGAGCTCAGTGGGTCAAGTACTTGCTGTGTAAGTGTGAGGGCTTGAGTTCAGATGCCCAGAGCCCGTGTAAAGCCAGATGTGACAGTATGTGTCTGAAACCCCAGTTCACCTACAATGAGATGGGAGGGGTAGGCAGCAGAATCCCCAGAAGCCCACAGGCCAGCTGCCTGGTACACACAGCATTGGAAGCAGCAGACCCTTCTTCAAAACATAAGGTGGAAGGTGAAGACAGGCACCCAAGGGTGTCCTCTGACCTCCACCTGTGAGCCATGGAACACACACACACACACACACACACACACACACACACACACACACACACACATAAATATTTTTTTAAAAATTGTCCTCCTGGACTGGGCACATAGCTCAGTGGAAGACCCCTTTCTTTGCCTAGCATGTACAAGGACCTGGATTCAAGCTCCAGTACCAGAAAACAAATTTGGTTTCTGTAAAGAATATAACCTGATTGTGACTTTTTTTCAGAGTTGGTCTTGGGGACAAAGTCTCAGCTTTCTGTGGGAGATACAGGGAGAGATGTACATGTGCACGTGTATTGCACGTGGTTACATACTCTGAGCGTGCAAGCTGCATTGAGTTGACGTCTTGGGACACAGTGGAGGGGGGGGGAGTGTGTCGAAAGTGTCATGTTCCAGGGACAAGAAGTTTTAAAATACTTTCAGAGCCATGAAAGTGAAGGTTGAGGAAGTAGGCAAGGAGCCGCGTAAGATAAAGTTTTCTATATGAAGAAGGTAAGTAGAGCCAGGCAAGCACCAGATAGCAAGAGAAGAACTAATGCAGATTATGGGCTCTATAAACCTAGAACGCCTGAATGCCATAAGGACACTGGTGATAGGTGTAGAGTTCAGAGCAGGTGCATGGCTTTCTGCTGGAAGCTCCTGGTTCCTCGGGATTCTGCTTGCACATTGTTCATCCATCCTTTATTCCATGAATATTTACCAAACTTCCACAGTGTGCCAGCACTCTCCCTGGGCTATCATCCATCTCCTTGCTTTCAACTCCAAGAGGATGAATGGGTTTTCTTCTGCCTTTTGGATATTTT
>PVHP010031567.1:0-20887 GCA_004024765.1 Zapus hudsonius | reverse complement strand
AAATAGAATCTAGGTAATCCAGAAATGTGTATATTTGTTAACCTACACTGATCACACTCTCCGATGGAGGTTGTGCTTGTATTTTTCAGGATGCAGGGAGAGAGCTGGGGCCCATCTAACCCTACCAACTGACCTTAGGCCGATACCTGAGATTCTGGCAAGAGAGGAGCCACCACAGTCATACCGTGGAGGATCCATATGGAACCCCGCAGAGAATGACGGGAGGAACGAGGGACCCACAGCCACAGACATTCAATCTACACAGGATAAGCCAGTGAGACAGAAACCAATGATCCTCGACACAAAGACCCCAAAACTCACAACCTTAAAGCAGCCTTAATACTCATCCACCACGACTCAGGGAACTATGCAGAAGAAGGGGCGGAAAGATTGTAAGAGCCGTGGTGGGGGAGACTATCCAGAGGCATGGCACCCTTCAGTGTCAACACACTTGGGCCAGGAGGACGGGGCTGCATACTAGGCTATACATGGTCCCCTGCCACAAGGACTGATCCAGACTGCCCACAGAGGAGGATATCCAGCTGATTGGAGATGGGGAGGGAAGCATCGGGGAATTGGGGGATAGCAACTCATGGTTTGCCCACTGAATAATGTAACTCATTATGGATAATAAATATATATTTAAGACTTGAAAAAAATAAATAAAAAATAAAAAGTCTAAATGAAAAAATATATAGCAATTGGGGCATGTGTCATTTCTTAGTTCTGTGATCCTGAACCAAGCATTTAAATTCTATGAACTTTAGTTTTGATTTTTAAAAAAAATCTGTACACTGATTAAAATTTTGTATTTCATGGTTTATTGAGTTCTAAGTTCCAGCATTCTGCCATTCCATCACAACTTAACTTGGCCATAACAAAAGCAGTGCCCAGTGAAGACGCCAAACAAAGCAAATGTCTCAGCTGGGGTGCTTCCTCCTTAGAGGATTTTAGTCTCTCCCAGCAGCTATGACTTGATTTCACAGTAGATTATCTTTGGTAAGTCTGTAAATAAATATTTTGGTCAAGTGTGGAAAGTATAAACTTGATGGAGAAAAGTGTTAGTATTTCTGAGTGTGTTTTGAATGTCTTTAATCTCAGCACTTGGGAGGCAGAGGTAGGAGGAGCCCCGTAAATTTGAAACCAGCCTGCGACAACAGAATAAATTCCAGGTCAGCCTGGGCTAGAGTGAGAGCCTACCTTAAAAAACTAAAAGAAAAAAATGTGTTATTACTTAGGTCAGCTTTAAATAATATTCAAGAAATGAGTACCTGTATCCACCATAGCATTTCATATTGCTAAATTACACCATATTAAAGTCTACATAAAATAGTGTGCTTCCTTGTCTACGGTTATCCCCAGGCTAAAATATGAACATCCGTAGGAAGATTTATACCTTCTTTGTCATCCAAACCATAAAATAAATCCCATTTCTCACTCTCACATGGGATTTTGAGGTTGGTTAAATAGGAGTGAAGCCCTAGAATAATAATCAAAACTATTATTATATTATAGCTCTGTATGCCAGGTAGGATACTAGACATGATGGCCATATTTCTTCTTATTCCTATAACAATTCTGAACAACAGTCCATTTTTTCTCTACATATTATTCATAACATGAAGCATTGAGGGTTTTATCTGTTGGTTAATAGTCATATAAGTAACTTTTAGAATTATGATTTGAATTAAAAATGCAATTAGGGCTCCAGACAACACACATATCACTGCCATTATTAAAGTTAAAAATCTTGCTTTTAAATTACTTTCAGGAACTTAAATATTTTGGAGCTGGTTGACAGAAGGCAGCTTTGCTTTGAGGAACTCTTCCAACACTGGATTATATATAATCTTGTAAGGTCTGATAAACTGAGTGGCTTAAATAGCACTCTTCTTATAGGTTAAAACAGTTGAAATAATAAAAAGAATTTCTCTGAACAGTAAAGGGAAAGTCAAGGTCATAATCTTCAGTCACATTTATGAAGCAGCAGGTTAAGTAAGACAGTGATGATCATTTTCAGTCTCTGTATCAAAAACACAACTATCACAGACAACTTTACATAGACGGTTGTTAATCATATTAAATCCATACCAGATAGTAAATAACCAAAAACTGGCATATTTTAATGTGAATGTTACATCATCATATGATGTTTCAATATCTATATTGCTAAATATATACAATAAAATAAAAATTTCCAAACTATTGTAGGGTTTCATCCTGCTGCTTTCGAGCTTCAAGAAATTTCAAGTTGAAAACTTCAGTGCCAGATTTGTTGAACGTCAATCTTCCCAGATGCACTAAACTTCATCACTGTGAGACCCTCTGCTTCTCAGAGCCTCTCATGCTAGAAAAACAGCAGCTTGGTTTCCCACAACTTATTTTTGCTCTTCTTTGAGTCCTGTGATGAACCCCTTGAAAAGGGGCCATGCATGAGAAAGGTTATATGGACTTGGAGTGGGAGCTTTCTGGGGGGTTACTTTAGAGAAGGAGTTATGCTAATATCAGAAGAGAGAAAAGAGGCTTTTATGGCTGAGAGAGGCCAGTAGATTGTGGAACTAATTTGAAGTACTGCTGATGATTAGGAATAAAATAAGCCAGGCAGGAGAGCAAGGCTCCCTTTTCATTAGGCACTACAGTGGTACCAGAGAGTGAGTGTACCCAGTCTCCTTGTAATAATTATGAAAGGACTGTGATTTTGCTCTCAGCTTTTAAATTAAACCTCGTCATGGCCTAAAACCATTTTGGCTGCTTGATCCTTCTCCTTCCAGGACTCCCAATTATGACACTCTCAAATTATGTGGCTTCTCTCTTCAATTTTCTCAAAAGTATTTGAGACTTCAGTGTTGTAAGTCTTTCTCATCAGAGGGTTAGCTAAATATGTAAGAGTTGGCTAACCTTTACTACGTTATTTTAGCTCTTGGATACTTGTGTGTTATCAATTTCAATTCACTTCTTAAAAAAATTTATATATTCATTCAATTCCATTTCATTCAAATTCCTAGGAGAGGATATAAATACTGTGAAACTCATCAAGGAAAATTATATTGGAGGGCAATATATTTTTTCTTAGATGTTCTCCACAGGCTTTCAAATAGTGGCTTCAATTCACAAATTAATATCTCCAAACTTCCCAAATTCATTTTACTGAACAAGGACACATTAGGACATTATTGTTACGCTTGGGCATACCAAGTCAGTCCACCATTAGTGGATAGGTAAAGTGAAATTTTGAGGGTTTGAGGATCTTTTATTTGCAATGGAGTAATCATAATTTAATGCAAGGAAATGTTGAGGAATGAGTCTCACCACATAATTCAGCATACACAAAGGATGGACTTTTCTCTGAAAGAAGAAAGATATTTCATATGGCCGTTCTAAGAAGCGAGTAAAAGGACCCAGGTAAGAATGAACACTGGACATTCAGGTATGTGTTTGCAGGTTCATGTTAATGGTTTGCATAGAGCAGGTTTTTTTTTTTTAATTGTAAAGATGCTTCCTGAAGATTTCTAGCCCTTGGCGATCCAAAGAGGACTTGAAATACTAGTGAAAAGTGACTTTGTAGGTAGCATTATGGCCATACATTAGAAAGACATGGGTGTCTAATATGAGCACATGAGCTCTGCAAAACAGAAGAGTCAGGTGTGGAAATGGTATGGAAGAGGAAGGATGCAGGAAGGCTGTGGAAACTTTTCACTTGCTGGCTTTGAAGCTAGAGAAAGGTGGGGCCTCTGAAAACCGAGAATGACCCTGTGAATGGACCTGGATCCCTGAGTCCCACCACCCTATGGAATTTAGCACTGCCAGTATCCTGAATGGTTCTGGAAGTGAACTCATCCCCAGGAGCTCTAGAAAAGCAAATACCTTTCCCTCACCTTGAGAAACTCAAAGCAGAGAGCTGCAGCTGCGGTGCCTAGACAATGACCCACAGGATGGTGAGAATAAATGACTTTGCTTAAGATGCTCATGTGTGACTGTCACTGTAGCAGTAGGAAGAAAGAATATACCCACTGTCACAGGCTGTCATGGTGTGTCCCTTGGCACTGACCGTGTTCTCAGTAATGGGGATGGTGTGCTACAGCAGGCTCTCTGTCTGGAGGGATGGAATTTTGAGGGATAAGTTGGTGCTGTACTCGAGTATGGATTTGGATAGGAATCTCATCATTATTCCACATAAAGAGATGGCGGAAGTAGGATATGGGAATGATGGGAGAGGCAAGAGAATTGGGAGAAACAACTTGACTTTTACACTCTGAGCCCCTGGATGAATCATTCCCTTAGGATTAAATAGGAAGTAGTAGCTGTGGGAATGAAGTCATTGTTTATACTGGGGTGTGTTCCAGTTCCTTATTTCATGATTTTTACTTGCTCAGAATCAGGTGCCTAGAGGAGAGTATAGGTAACAATGAAAGACAATAGTTATATAATTCATTTCAGAGCTCACAGAGCTGTGCATACTAATTGGCATAAACTAGTGTTTCTCACTGTTCTTTGCACAATGGTTTGTGTTCCATTTTAAAATCCAAAAGAGGGCTGGAGAGATGGCTCAGCAGTTAAGGCACTTGCTTCCAGTGCCTAAGGCCCCGGGTTCAATTCCCCAGGACCCATATAAGCCAGATCCACAAGGTGGTGGCCCTGGTGCGCTCTCTCTCTCTCTCTCTCTCTGCTTGAAAATGAAAAAATAAAATATTTAAAAAAAATTTAAAAAAATCCAAAAGAAATATATTTGAATACGCAACTACTCAGAAACATATAATGAATTGTGTGCTTTTTCCTCAAAATATTCTTTGTTTAAAAAATTGCTGTTTTTCCATATTCAGTATTTATTTTATTTGCAAGGAGAGAGAGAGAGAGAGAGAGAGAGAGAGAGAGAGAGAGAGAGAGAGAGAGAGAGAGAGAGAATGAGTATGGGCATACCAGGGCCTCCAGCTACTGCAAATGAACTCCAGATGCATGCACCACTTTCGTGGGTCCTGGGAATTGAGCCCAGGTCCTTAGGCACTGGAGGCAAGCACCTTAACCACTGAGCAATCTCTCTAGCCCTTCTCAAAATATTCTTGATGTAATGAATGCAAATAATAAATGAACCAGAAGACAAAGAGAGGAAGCAAAGGTTAATAACAAATATGTCATGACTAAGTCTCATCATGGTCAATTTTGTATATATGTCTAATATACTTTAATAATATTTAATCCCAGCACACTATAGACTGAGGTAGGAGGATCACCATAAATTCTAGTTTAGCCTGGTCTACAGAGTGATTGTTTTTTAATCCTTCCAGGAAAATGTACTCTGGTCCTATTTAAATCTTTGACTCAGAACAATGATACAGGGGCAGAGGGGGAGAGGAATTTCTTTACCCTTTATACAGCCTTAGGGCTGGGTCTTGTAACCCTTCCTAGAGCTTGTTGACTTCCTGAGTCTCTGGAATTTCCTTCCACACTGCCCTCCCATGAAGGGATGTTCATTTCTATTTTCCCTCAGCTTCCTTATATCCTGATCCCTACTGAGAGGGCTTTCTTCCTGTGAATAACATCAGAGACCAACCCAAAATTACTGAAAAGATCAAGGTGACAACAAAACATCCCAAGTCTACCCCTTGTCAATTTGACATCAAACCATATCTCCTTACATCATACTTAATTTTCAATTGAAGACAGTGACAAAATCATATTCCACCTAACATAACTATCCCACATACAAGTGGAAATGCATAATCTCCCCCCAACACAAGGCAAGCTTCCTTAACTGTGAGTTCTGTAAAATCAAAATGGGTTACATACTTTTAACATATAATTGCACAGAGTAAACATTTACAACTATCATGAAGAGTAACAAGGAGAGATTGGACCAATGCACAATCAACAACCATTAGGCAATTATCAAACGCCTGCAGTTCAGTGTCACAACCAGTGACTTACAGTCTCGGGATTTTCCAATTCTGTTCTTCCAGTTTGGCTGAGTAGCTGGGAAAAAAATCCATCTTGAACCAACAGCACTCCGTGGTAGTCCTTTCACAGTCCTGGTATGTCCAAACATAGTCAGGTCTCCATTGCAAATCACAGTCCATCTTCCAATTTCTTCACTGGCCTATCAGGGATTTCACACCCTGCTCCATATACCACATTGGCTACGGTAACCATGTGCACTTCATGACCCACTTCATGCATGAATTTCTCATGCTTCCAATAGCAATACCAGCTATTCAGAAAATAGCCATGTTGTCAATCCAGGGATGAAATAAACCTTGAAGAGCAGGGTTTTTTTCTTTCTGCTATCTCTTTTCAAAAGAATGTACAAGTCTATCATTCAGTCCTTCCTGAGTGGAAATACCTCAGGCATCTTATCCATTACTTCATTGTAGAGTGATTAGACTATCTTCTTTAGGATTTCTAATGTGTTGACAATAGCTTCAGTAACCTAAAGTCATTCTCTGTGTCAGTAAGTTAAATGGGTATATTCTCCAATGTGTACTTCAGACTGAAGCCCAAGAGAATAGAAACAAAGAAGATGGGTTTAGAACTTTGGAAAACAGCAGGCAAGAGAACTCCTCCAAGATGTATGACACATAAGCGAAGGAGCATTCTCTGTCTCCCACAGTGAATGCTCATAATAATCATCTTGTGGGATTCCAGAACTGCTACCCATGAGGATTTTCCTTGCATTTGATAGCCTTCACTTTCCTGAGTTTAGACTCTTTTCAAGTATTTTATCTTCTTTCACATTTGCATGTTGAGTATGGAGGTAGGTAAGGGTAGAAGGTTGGAATGGAAGTCATCTTTTTAGTTCATAGATTTTGGATGAAGAGAAACCACATCTGAATCTGATGAAGACATCATTACATTGTTTTCTGATACAGAGATCTGAATTGCATTATTGTGGAACTCAGAGCTAGTTCTCTGACTGGTGGACTAGGGGAGCATCTTCTCTGGGGAGGTGGAATATATATCACAGGCAGACAGTCAAGAGTCAGCATTTAGTAACCAGAAGAATAATTGCATTGGTTATTAATGCTGTTTAATGAATATTTCCAATTCTTCTTTGGGCCTGTGATAGGGTTGTGTTTCTCATTTCTTTGAAATTACTTTGGTTATACCAGCCCTCTTCTGGTTCTCCTAATGCACTCTCCTGCTTATATTTCATGCATCAGGGTGATCCTATCGAAGCATACTTCAGATAACATACTCCCATCACACTTTGAGTAAAAAAAATTTTTTTTGAACAGACCTGAAACGTCTCACGTCTGGAATCTGGCTGCCTTGCCTTAAATTAGTTTCTACATCCATGTCACTCCTGGGTTTCATAGAGACTATATTGCTCTTGTTTTTCATACCAAATTTGCTCCTTCTTCAAGCTCATTGCATTTCTTTTCCCTTGCTGGACAGATATTTCTACAGATATTCAAATGACTGAGGATATCACTCTCCTCAGGGACTGAGTTACACATCACCTCCTTAGACAACAGAAGCTGTCCCTGACTTGAAAGGGACCTGCCATTCCTTATCTTGTCACTTCTGTCCATTTCATCTTCTTCTTAATACTTATTACAACTGAAAAAGTTTTAATTGCTTATTTGCCTGTCTTTCTTCAGAGATTCTTAAGGGCCTTGCCTGGCTAATTTAATCACAGAATCTCCAGATACCGTGTAGGCACTCAATCAATATGAATTGAATGCATCAATTGGTGATATAATATATCAGTGAGGCAGGAACAAATCACCATCATATCTCAGGGGCCTAGTACAATGGCTCTTTCAAGCTCCACGTTCATTTCAGGTAAATTGAATTTTCTGCCCCAGGTTCCCTGTTGACTAAGAAATTACTACCTATGCACTGCCAATTACCATGACAGAAAGAGAAAAGACTGACAAAGTACACAATGGTTCTTAAAAATCCCATCCCCAATGGACACAGGTCCAGTTCAGCTGAACATATTTCATTATCTAGAGAAAGTCACTTGCCCAGATCCAACTTTGTAGGGTTCAGGAAACACCTAGCAGGTGCTTGGGAAGACCACTAAAATTATTAGGTAATGAGTAGTCATGACTTCCCTGTAGGAACAATTGCAGGTGTGGCTTTTCTCTTCCTTTTAGATCTGAATAGGAGTGCCTTGTACACAGTTTAACAGTTTTCTTTATATCTTAACTAGTTGCATCTCAAATTTAATGTGAGTTCTTTCACCTAGAAAACTTATTAACATGCAGGTTCAGGGTAGGCTCTGAGGTCCGTTTCTAGTTGATGCTAAAATTGATGTTATAGACAACTTTGTATGTATCCATGTTTCATACTGCTCTTCATATTTCTGTGAAGTCCTCTCAAATGACATAGCATTCATCTCAGCTTGTAAATTTTCATAATGATTTGGACACTTCTGCTTGTCTTTTAGATTCTGAACTCTGATGCCAGCCACTAGCTTCTCTGTTACCTAAGATTCAACCATTGCTGTCCCCTACAATAAGGGAGCTCTATGTAATATTATGTGCGTTACATTAGCTGGATGAATGAGATTATTTCCTGGCTTTCTAGAGACAATCCATGCTTTCCAGAAGACCCATAAATTTGCAGAAACTCAGCTGTTAGAGGTCCAGAGTTTGGTGTGTGCTTTTTGGGTGGGATGGTTTTCACAAAGACTCCTTTGATCATGGATTAATGAACATACACTATTATATAATGTAAGAATTGTTCCTTTGCAGAAATGGATACTGAAATAGCACCATGTTATCTAAGAATATTTGATATAAGCAGCAATTGGCCTTTTAATGAAGTCAAGAGCTCACTTTTGATATTCTCGAGTTTCATATGGCTAACTCCCTTTTATTAATATTTTTATTGTGTTAATCTGAGCTCTCCAGACAAACATAATTTTCAAGGTGCATAGACTAAACTACACACACACACATACACACACACACTCAAATTTATATTATGAAGAATTCTCTACCTAATTATGAGTGACTGAGGAATTAAAAATCTAATGTGTGGGCCAGCAGCATGAAAATCCAAGGAAAGACTACAGTTCAAATCAACAGGCAGTTTGCTGGTAAATTCCTTCTTGCTAGGTGGGTGGCGATGATGGTGAGAGCGTCTTTTTTAAAGTGATCGTTTCATTATAAATCTGCTTCACTCAAAAGTTCATTAATTTAAAATGTTAGTTTCATCCAAAAAACATCTTCAGTGAAATATGCAGGAAATATTTGGCATCATGGCAAAGTCAGGTTACTACATAAAATGAATTATCACACTCACCTTTCACACTGCTCATGATTCAAATCTCTGCAGTTACAATAACGATGTTAATAAACCATTTAGCAAATCTCTGCAGTTGGTCAGCTTAATATTCATTTGTGCTTTGAGTTCATTTAGCACTGATATTAGGACTTATTTTAAACAGTTAGAGTTGGCTCCAAGGGAAGAGGATAACTTAATTACCTTCTCATTTTAGTAATGCACATATTTCTTCCTTCCTCTGTAGCTCCTTTTAATTTTCTGCTATAATTTATAGCATTTTAATTAGGAGTTCTGATGATATACTTGAGCAAAGTGTGTGCTTATGGATAAATGGGGCCATTAATAGATGGGGAACTTTGAGTTCTGTCTGTTTCCTTCACATGACTTTGAAAGTTACAGATGCTCAGCTCTTAGCATGTGAATGACAAGCAGCTGTTTTAACTCGGTCATTTTAGCCAGAACTGAAGAGGCCAGTCAGCTGGAGCAAGAATTTGAAATAAGGACAAGGGCAACTCGAACTTTCTCATTGAGGACAATGTTTTCCCAATGGCTTGCCTGGCACTTCCTTGAGGTCTACTCCTCAGGTGACAGATGTGAAGAGACGTGCTAATGATCATGTAAGGGCAGTAAAGTTGAGGCCTGGTGTCTCTGGAGATAAATGAAACAGATGCTCCTATCTTCTTGGGTTTCAGTTCTACAATCTAAATGAAGCTGTTGTCCAGTATTAAACCCAGAGTGTGTTCTGTGGCTCTTTCTGTCCTATGATGCCCATGACAGGAGAGTAGCATTAGTGCTGTAGAATGCCAGTGATGGAAGATGAGACTTTGTGGTATTGGCATGTTGAAGTCAATGTACCCTGTTTCCTTTTCTGGAAAAAGAAAAACCCACATTTCTGGGGCAGGAGAGATGGGTTAGTGGTAAAGGGTACTTGTTTGCAAAGCCAGGCTGCCTGGGTTCAATTTTCCAGTTGTGATGGTTAGGTTTTGTTGTCAACTTGACCTTTTTAACGATCTTGGGTGGGTCTCTGAGAATGTTTATAGAAAGGCAGCCTCTCATTTGGTGGCAGGATGTAAGGAAGCTTAGGGGAGCTAGAATTAAACATTTCTTTTTGTGTTGGCAGTACAAGAAGGAAATTCCAGAGACTCAGGAAGCCTTTAGGTCTGGGATAGGGTTGTAAAACTTCTGCTCTAAGGCTATATAAAGGGTAAGGAGATTTCTCTCCTAGGCCCCCTGCATGTTTTGTTATTTTGTGTGTGTGTGTGTGTGTGTGTGTTTGTGTGTGTGTGTGGTGTTCTTGATAGGTTTCTATCTCTGCAAGGACCTGTGAAAGGGGAACAACCTCTTTTGCTCTTATGGAACTTCTCCAGGATCTTAGTTGTCGGGGACAAATGTCTCCGGGGGCCCACGGAGGCACACCCTGGCTTAGGTTTAGGATGGCACCTGGCAGCTTACCAAGACAAGCTTGGCTTGTAAACAAGTTCCAGGAGGCAGTCTTGATTGGCTATTGCACATCATAAATGCTTTGCGCACAGGTTCTTATCGTAGACTGAACAACAGCTCCCTGATTGGCCAAGGGGCTCTATATATTTTGTTTCATTTTCTGCAATAAGAGCGTGCATTCTTCCACCCATAAGCGGTGTGTGTGTGT
Organism: Zapus hudsonius; assembly: GCA_004024765.1. Classification (NCBI taxonomy): domain Eukaryota; kingdom Metazoa; phylum Chordata; class Mammalia; order Rodentia; family Dipodidae; genus Zapus; species Zapus hudsonius. The sequence continues at coordinate 10,011 of PVHP010031567.1, read as the reverse complement.
GTGTGTGTGTGTGTGTGTGTGTGTGTGTGTGTGTGTTATCATTGCCTCCACGGGCAGTGAGCAGTGATATTAGTTTCAGTAAATCCTTTCCTCCCATAAACTGTGCCTGGTTTAGAGATTTGTGCCAGCTGTGTGTGGCTTGACTACAACACCAGCATTCACATAAAGCCAGATGTATAAAGTGGTGCATGTGTCTGGAGTTTGTTTTCAGTGGCAAGAGTCCCTGCCATACCTGTTTTCTCTCCCTCTATTTCCTTAGAATTCTTACAAATAAATAAATAATTTAAAAAATCCCACAAGCTGGGCCTGTTGGCAAAAGTCTTTAGTTCTTGCACTTCGTAGGCAATGGTAGGAGAATACCCATGAGTTCATGGCCACCCTGAGACAACCTAGTGAATTCCAGGTCAGCCTGGGCTAGAGTGAGACCTTACCCCACAAAAGAAACATGTTTCTGAGCATTTCTAAATATATTGAAGTGGAATTAAAAAATGAAGCTTGAGGTTCCAGTGACTGAAGTGGAATTGTCCAGAGGTGAACTACAAGTTCGGAGAGTAATAGCTTTTGCTGAATGGTGAGACACAGTTGTGTCTTCACCCCATGTCTACAGAAGTCAATCTTGTGATTTTTTTCAGACTTTCTTTTTACTTATCTGTTTTTCCACTTTTTCCAACTTTCTCCTCAAGCCTCTTGCTCCTCACACACATCCTCAAATCCCACTCACTATTCTCTTAGGATTGTGCATGTCTTTGAATGAAGTGAAATTTGGCAGCTAAAGGTGAATTCATCTTCCCCCTTGATATACATAGCACATAGCTCACTTATGTAGTTCCTAAGGAAAACCAGTTTTCTCCTTAAAGGAAGTTAAAATAATATATAATTTTCATTATAGGAAACCAAAAGCCTAGTTTGCAGATAAGGCTTTTATGAAGGTATGCATGTCTATACTGTTCTTTTCAAAACAAAATAAAAACTGAACAAAAAAGAAAACACAGCACCTTCACAGAGATTGATGGGTAAAAATAGCTAAGAGCTATGGGCTTATGTTACTTCATGCTTCAACCCTCCGCTGCCCTTTAGAAGATGAATTTCTTCTTGTGGTATAACTGCTGTTCTGTGGAATCATCGTTAATCATCAGGGGCCTCAAACAAAACCCACCATGATGGACTATCTTACAGCATAATTACTGACTCTGATCATAGACAGTTGTGGCACCAAGGTACTGGTTATCAGGCAGTATACATCTCAGGAACATATCATAAAGTTTGAAGAAAAATGAGAAAGATGAACAATACTAGAAGAAACACATGGCATGTTAGCATGTGTTTTGGACTCACGCTTAACACATCTTAGTAAAATCAGAAATGGTTCAAATCTTTCCTCCCCTTCTTCTACTTTTTCTTTTTTTAAATGAAAATTTAGCATAAAATTTTCACATAATAGACATTTAAACCAAACTCTCCACCCTGTGCATATAGAGCAGAAAGGGGAAAAATAGCCTTCTCCTTTAACTCAAAAGCATGGTATTTGGATGGATTTGCTCTTACAAACAATTAATGTTCATCAAGCATATTTCTTCTCCCTTACTAAATGGTGCACTCAAATTTTCAAAGTAAAAAATATCTTTATGTCTTACATAGATGTTGTTTGTTAGAATTAAAGTAAAACTTTAAGGAGAGGTTAGGTTACCAGGGTTGGCCTTTGCTGAGGTCTTTAAAGAATAATAGGTTATTAGTTGTTGTTCATCTGTACCGAGCATATTAATAAAAGAGTGGGGTATTTATCTTTGTCTTAAAGACAGGATCCCTTTCAGTGAGTAAAGATTGATGCTCAGAGAATTGGCAGCCTGTACCTACAAAAGGGACACTGATGAATCTTGTCTGCTTTCTATGCACATCATTTCCTTTAATGGTGTCACCAGTGTGCTTAGTTCACCTTCAGTTTCCATGTAGTCATTGATATTAAAATGGAATTAATTAGATGAGAGACTTTTAATAATGTGTGACCTAACACATGTGTTATTGACTAATACAGTCAGCAAAATCAAACGTGAATAAAACTTTTTCCTTTTTCCTCTTTTTTATAAAAGGACTGCCTAATGAAGTTGTAAATCAAGTTCTCAACCATACTTAAGAAAATTACAGATGATGGATACATTTAACTTATCTTTCATTTTTTTTGATAAAAACATCATGCTCAGAAAGTGTATGTTGAAAAGTGGGATTGTTAAGCTATGTTATGTTTCCAAGGAAATATAACTGCCAAATTACAATGTGAAAGATGTGAGACTCAGAATTGGTGTACTGCTTTGGAAGCCACCTCTTCTTCTACCGAGGAAAGGAAATATGCATTTTATGAACAGAAGTTGTCAGGTTGTGTGATGTCATCTCTGTTCTTTGCAAGCTGTATGGATTTGGACAAGCTTCTCATTGCCTGTAAAATGAGGACAATGAAATGTTTGGAAGATAAGAATAATGGTTTATTATAATGCCCAATGAATTCTAAGTGCAATACAAGTGCTTACTCATAATATAATAAGACTAGCTTAAGTAGACATAACAATTATATTTGATGACTATGGGGGTGAGTCATAAATGATTAAGTATAGAAATATATGACAGTTGAAAATCATTGCTCTGAAGGCACACACAGATACACAACAGCAACATTAATACCCTAGAAACCTATTAGGAGAGGGAAATTTTCAAGGGGTTTTGAAACTAGTAGAATTTCTGAAGCATTAAATAAAAACAAGGTATTTTATTTTATTCTAATTTTAATGTTAAGTAAAATCAAATATTTATAAAAATCTATGATCTAAACTATTTCCATTGTATTTGATCCTCGCATTATTATAAATATGTACATTTCAAATAATGAATTAAAGCTCTGCCCATGACTAGATATTTTACTCAATCTAAATGCTTAAGTATCTATCACAATCCTTTCCTCTGTAAAATTATAGTGTTAGATGTATTACATAGCAATAGCATCAAGGTTTAAAACAATGCATTAGTAAGTGTTCTTATTCTTATTAGAATTCTAAGGGATTTTTGCTTCATCATCATAGGCCAAGGGAGAGGGAAATATTGAGGTTTTCCTTTTACACTTTCCTTCAGACACAACCTGATTGAAGGGTCTACTTGTCTTCTAGGTAGATGACAGCTCTGCTTGGCATGGCTGGCTGAGCAGGGAGGCAGACAGCGTTGACAGCCTGTATTAATTCAGCATGCAGTACAGAATATGTTATGACCAGGCTGCTCAAAGAATCTCTAACATTCCAAAGGGATGGCATGAGAGACCCTGTAAAGGAATTTTATCGCAATGTTCAATATTAACAGGAAATGTTTATTTCAATTAAATTTGACTTTAGTATGAATACTATTTTTAAAAACGTCACATAGAAAGAAGCAGCTTACTAAAGTCAGTATGGATTAAAGCACAAGAAATAGGACTTCAAGGACAATTTTTGTTTTCACAAAAAAAGATTTTGGCTCTCTTCGAAACAACATTATATGCCTGAAAATGAATCATAAATGTACCTGCAGCATACCATTGCAGGGCTATTAAGAAAATTAGAAAGAAGGAGAGATTACACAATCTGAAATAACCTTCTTTAAAATATCTTTTTTGCTGGATGTGGTGCCCCATGCCTTTAATTCTAGCACTCAGGAGGCTGAGGTGGTAGAATTGCTAAGAGTTTGAAGCCAGTCTGAGACTGCATAGTGAATTCCACATCAGGTTGGGCTAGAGCAAGACCCTACCTCAAAAAACAGCAAAAAAAAAGTGTCTTCTGAAGACATTGTTGTGACCATTATCATTTATACCAAGCAAAATATATGAGGAAGATTAATATTCCTTGTTTATTCCTAAAAAGTTTGAATGGTTTTTGATACCCCCACTGTGGGTATAAAAACATTTGGTAAGTGTCAAAGTTTATATAAATGATTGAATTTTCTGAATATATATATTTCTGTACAACAATAATTATGCATATTGAAATACTTCCTGAGTATCTACTACATTACTACATCATGGGAATCATGTTTTAAGCACTATAGTTATAATTGTGACTAACATTCAGTCATAAGCTTCAAAAAGCACCTGGGCAGATGAGGAAAGAGTGAGAAACAACTTTACAGTTTCCTCTTGGCCATCATAAATATGAATTTTATTCCAGCTCATGAAATTATCTAAATGTTTCATTTAAATTCAGGAGTTAGGTAGAAAATAATAAAAGAGGATTCTAGAAAAGCAAATGGTTTTCATAAGTTATGTGTATAGGGGAAGATATGTGTATAATTCTTTTCTTCTTTCTGTTTTATTGTAGATAGAAAAACAGAATGTTGAAGTAAGCCCATGAAAAGGGAAGAAAAGGAGTAAGGCCATAAAGGGAAACAGGGACAAGAGACATAGAAATCTGACTGCAAAGTGTAATGTTTCAATAAAGGAAAAAGTTGTTTGAAGAACATAGTAGGAGATGGGTCAACACTAACACTTCACTAAGCAAGCGGGAGATGATGAGAGATGAGAAGCCATTAGATTTGATGGGAAAGAATTAAATTTCCATGTTTCATGAACAGGTAGTTTTGGATGAGTTGTATGTTCAGATGGAAGCAGGTGGAAACTAAGAAGAGATTGAATATGGTTAGAATTTAAAATGCACACAGACCAGCTTCTTGAAAACTGTATGACTAAAAGAATTCATGGTAAAAGGAATGAAGGTTGTGATAGTTCAGTTTTGTTGCCAACTTGACTTTTTAAAATAAACTTGGGTGGGTCTCTGAGGATGTTTATAGGAAGACAGCCTCTCGGTAGGGGGCAGGATAAGGAGGCTCAGGGGAGCTAGAAACAAACTTTCCTTCTTGGGAGGGCAGTTCAAGAAGGAAATTCCAGATTCAGGAAGTTAACCAATCTGGGAAAGGGTTGTAAAACCCCACCCAAAGGCTACTTAAAGGGGGAAAAAAAGTCTCTCTTCCCCCTGCCTGTTTTGCTTGTGTGTGTGTGTGTGTGTGTGTGTGTGTGTGCTTGTGTGTGCGGTGCTGGTGATGGGTTTCTCTCTTTGATCTCTGGTTGGACTGTGAAAGGGGGCCCGCCTCTTTCACTATTATGAAATTCACCCTGAATCTGTAGCTTCAATAAATCCCTTCCTCCCATAAACTGTGCTGGTTTGGAGATTCATCCCAGCAGCGTGTGGCTGACTACAACAGAGATGGAATCAAGTTCAAAGGTAATGATTGGGAAAGAGGAAATTCTTTCCAAAGGGGAAGGGATGATACCTTTTAAATGAATTAAGATGTATTAACTAATTATTAGTTATTACTTTACAGAATGCAGTCCAATTCTGGAGTTGAAAGCAACAGTTATGAATTAAAATTTAAATGGCCACTTTAGAGATTAGTGGCAGCATTTATTTAGATCCTAAGATGTGAGGACATGTGGAAAATAATGACAGTCTAATTATTTCTACTATTAAAATGCATGCCTAGGGGATGAGTAAGTAGAGTTCAAAGTGTTAAACCAAATGTTAAGAATTCTCCCATTACCTGGTGAAGGCCTGTGTCCACAGCCTTGGGGTAGCACTCAGGTCCCTGAATCTCTTTTATACTGGAGGGAAAAGGGTCCTCTCTCAACAGCTTAAGAAATCCATGCTTTTCCTATATCAGCTGTGGCACCTGCACTTACCCTTTCTAAAAGCATTTCTTGTGTGTGTGTGTGTGTGTGTGTGTGTGTGTGTGTGTGTGTGTGTGCATGTGTGCATGCACATGCGAGTGTATGCTTGTTTGTCCCTGTGCATGTCTATATGTGGATATACATGCATTTGTGTATGGGTGCATGTTACCAACTTCAGGGTGTTCCTCAGTTATACCACACATTTCTTTCTGAGAAAGTGTCTCAAAAAAAAAAGAAAGAAAGAAAGAAAGAAAGAAAGAAAGAAAGAAAGAAAGAAAGAAAGAAAGAAAGAAAGAAAGTGTCTCTCACTGGTCTGGGGCTCAACAATTATGCTAGACAACCCTGATCGATAAGTCCCAGGCATCCTTCTGTTTCCACCTCCTCAGAACTAGAATTACAGATACACACCATGGTACTGTCATTATACCTGGGTTCTGGAGACTGAACTCAGGTTCTCATGCTTATGAAGCAAGCACTTGACTGATGGAACCATCTCCTGGGTTCCCCACATGCATTTCTATTCTCTGGTTCACCCAATGTAAAAGTCACCCCATCTCAACTCCCAGTCTGAGAGAGGTCTTCCAGAAGTGGGTTCCTCCATGGTACTGTTAAAATACCCTGTTCTTTTTTAAGGAAAATATTTGGAATTATGATTGGTCTCTACCTTTACAAAAATTTAGGGGTTGAATTTTTTTTGTAGAGGTCTCATTTCCTTTAATTCTTTCTTTTTTTTTTATTGTCCATAATGAGTTACATTGATTAGTGGGCCAATAGTGAGTTGTTATCCCCATATATTTTAAAAAATATGTGACTGGCTAAAAATAGAAAATACCCCATGTTTTAGTTCCAAGATGTTTCTTAGAGCAAATCTCTTTTTGAATTGTCATGTGGGATGCTCTAAGTACTTACTGCCCTTCACGATTTCCAAGACTCCTGCTAGCATTTGAGTTATCCTGCCTGGATCTGCCCTGTAGATTAGGACAGAAGCTGAGCTCTTAGAGAACATTTGCATTGTTTTCCGCTAACCCGATACCTCTGTGTGTCTCTAAGGTCTTTGGGGCCATTGTCTGAATTCAGAGTTGCAAATATTTGTGGTTCAAATTCTCAGGGGAAATCTTTTTCTTCCCTCTGGCCAGTGACAAGATTGAGACCTGTAAATTCAATTTCCTGACCTTCTGTGTTGTGGTTTTATTTTTCCCTAACTTTCAGGGTTGATTTTCAGCCTTGTCAGGGAGAGGGAATTTTCTATCAGCTTCTCCAACCTTGAGTGTGTGAGCATGTACATGCATGTGAACAGTAATATGTCACAATCCAGTGCAATGTGGAGCCTACTGTTGGTTAGATAGGATGAAGTTAAGATAGCTTTGTTTTCCCCTTGAAGGTCTACCTGCAGGATTTAACTGACCCCCTTGGGTTGCATTTATGTGTTTATCAGTGACAAACATTATTTTTTGAGTGTATACTATCTTTTAAATATTGTTTTAGGTCCTGGAGATTGAAAAGTGAATAAATCAAACAAAACTTCTTGCCTTTCATGTTTAATCGTAGTTCTCTTGTAATATCATAAAATAGAATGCTGTTTGAGTATAATAAAGTTAATTCTATATCACTAATTAATATACAGAAATGGTTAAGTTCTGTTGCTTTGAAACTACTCTTTTGAATAAACTTAAAACTGTCACATAGGGACTGTAGAAATGGCTTAGAAGTTAAGGCGTTTGCCTGCAAAGCAGAAGCACCCGGGTTCAATTCTTCAATACCCACGTTAAGCCAGACACACAAGGTGGCAAATGTGTCAGAGTTAGTTTGCAGTGGCTGGAGGCCCTGGCAAGCCCATTCTCTCATTATGCCTCTTTCTCTCTCTCTCACTCTCTCAAGTAAATAAATATTTTTTTAAAAGTGTCATATAGTAAATTTGAAATCTTTTTATTTTTCTTGTTCTTGAAAAAATAATTATATCAAAGTTCATTTGACAACTGCAATATTATGCTTTCATATGTATTATGGACATAAGGAAAAAAACAGTGTAATATAGCCAATTCTTTAGAATTATTTGGTTAATGTAGCTCATTTTATTTTTCTAGTTGTGGTCATCCTTCATTTCATTAAAGATATGTAATTATTCCCTACCTTTTTCCTACTTCATTGCAAAATAGTTCTAGAAGAATAGGATTTTCTTCCAGTGCTATATTTTTATTTCTCTTGTGCACTTTTTAAGCTCTTTCTCAAAGTACTGACATAATGGCTTTTGCTTTTTATGTTAATTTTATTTCATTGAGACTTCTTCTAATAAACACTAAATGAATAATAGAGAGCTCTTTTGAAAGCCTGGCTGGTATCTTCCTGCTCTGTGGTTTACAGGGCAAGCTGGACAGGAAGTCACTCTTGGCCCCTTTATCTTCATTCTAAGCAACCAGCCAGAGATCTCAGATCCAGGGAGAGAAGCCAAGAGCATCAGACCTCTTTATGAAAATGCTTGCTTGCAGGAGAGTGTGATATATGATTGTGAGAATTTGGAGATTTCTTCTGAAGAGAAGACCTTTAAGAATTGAGAATATGCTGACCTTGCTGGCCACATGTAAGTCCAAATAGTATGTGTCTGAAGGCAGACACAGATTCTACACAAATAACAGAGCTTCACTAAACTCTTTCAAGTAATGAACAAATACAAATATATATATGAATATTCATATACATATATGAATAATAGACATCCTATCATAAGATAATCCTGCTTTCTAAAATGAGTGTTTCATTTCACTAGTTTTAAAATATAAACAAATAGCTATGCTAATGTGAAAAAATTCAGGTATCTACTCTAGATATGAAATTCATGTATTATATATATGCATGCATAACACTTATATAAAATAATTTTTGTGCTCATGTGCCACTTTGCACATCTGGCTTTACATGGGTGCTAGGGAATCCAACCAGGTCATTAGCTTGTAGGTATGCACCTTAACTGCTGAACCAGCTCTCCAGTCCCAAGGGTATTATTTATAATAACATTCAACTTGTAGCTACCAGTCTATATACCCAGAGATTATGATTGTAGTATACATGAAATTTCCTTTCCTCCTCTTATTTAAATATAAATTTCTTTTCCATGAAATTTCTGCTTCCTCAATTGTTAATCACGTATGTTGTTTCAGGCTAGTGTGTTTCCTTGATTACTTTAAATAGAGTAACCTGAGGATATCACATTACAATCATTATATATATATTTGAATATAAGGAAACTCCTTCTAAGTTTGTTTTGGGAGAAGGAAGAATTTAACCTTCAGTACATTGTAATAATAAACTAGATATGCTTCAAAATGATTTATATCCTTCTTCAAATCTTTTGAAACATAATTGTATGTGTGTGTGTGTGTGTGTGTGTGTGTGTGTGTGTGTGTGTGTGTGTGTGTGCATGTGCATGTGGAGATCAGAGGACACTATTGAGGTGTCTGTCCACCCTCTTCACTGAGACATGGTCTCTTGCTCCTGCAAATGAACTGTAATACTGAAAAATGTCAGGCAAGATGGTCCTTGACCTTTCAATTTTGCTGGCTCTGGCTCCTATTATCAGAGATGTGCTGGGATCACTACCTGCATCACTTTGCATCTCCTTTTATGTGAGTGTCGTGGAGTAGAACCTGGCCCGGAAGGCTTTACAACCATGTGCTTGAATCTTCATGGAGATGGTGATAGAGACACTGAGGACACTCAAGACACTTCACAGAAGAAGCTCACAGATTGTAAAGAGCTTGCCACTGAAGATTCTTATAACACATCAGCCAAGGAACTCTGGAAGAACTGGGAACTTTGTGGAAGAGGAAGCTGAAAGATAGTAAGAGTCACACGATGGGAAAGAGTATCCTGAGACATTGTCTGTTTCACCTCAGAGACTGACTGATGCATCTATGACCTCACAGTGAATATCAATAACCTCATGAGGAGGGCACTCATTGATGGCCATGGGCAGGAGAGAGAGGATGTGAGAGTATAATCTGAAGGGAAGATGACCAACACCTGATAGATTCAGATAGTACAATTCATAATCAATAAATAATAGTAGGGGAACTAATTGGAGGAGCAAAGAGTGCAGTGAAGGGTATATGGGAGTGGGAAAAAGACGGAGGGAGTTGAGTGAATTATAATCAAAATGCATTTAGTAAATACAAGGGACAGAGTATTGGGAGTAGCAGGGTTAGGGAAGGTGGAAGGGAATTATACAAAAGTTAAGACAAAATAAATTATTGCCATAGAAAGCCTCATTTTGGTTAACATTATACAAGATATAACCATCAATAAAAGGGAAGGGGGACAGTCTGGGCATAAGATGGAAAAAGCTT
>PVHP010031566.1:0-20905 GCA_004024765.1 Zapus hudsonius | reverse complement strand
GGTCTGACTTATGTGGGTCCTGGGGAATTGAATCCGGGGCCTTAGGCACTGGAGGTAACTGCCTTAACTGCTGAGCCATCTCTCCAGCCCTTATTTTGTCTTTTTGAGAATGTCAAATTACTCATAATGCCTCTGAAATTCATCTACACCATTATGGAAATAAAAATAATTTGCTCTTTTCCTGAGAAAACTTCCAAAGCATGAACTTAATATACTTTTTCCCTTTCCATTTACCCATCAAAAGACATACAAGTACTAGACCCAGTTACATGGGAGACTGAGGCAGGGGGGATAGAAAGTTCAAGATTTGCCAAGGATACAGAGCAAGTTCAAGGCAAACATGAGCAATTTAGTGAGACGCCCATCTTAAAAAGCAAAATATGGGTTGGAGAGATGGCTTAAAAATGCATTCATTTTGGGCTGGAGAGATGGCTCAGCGGTTAAGGCAGTTGCCTCCAGTGCCTAAGGCCCCGGGTTCAATTCCCCAGTACCCACATAAACCAGACCCCCCCCCACTCTCTCTCTCTGTATCTCTCTGCTTGAAAATGAATAAATAAAATATATTTTTAAAAATGCATTCATTTTTAACTTCCTTATATTGTGTGACATATTTGGAACCAGGGATTTGGAAACAGAGTATGAAAAACTTCCCATAGGAGGGAATGAACAATATAAGAATTTTCTGGGCTGGGGAGATGGCTTGGTCAAAGGACTTGTCAAACAAGCATGAAGACCTGAGTTCAGATCTCTAGCACCCATGGAAAATCTTGATGTGGCGGCATGTTTATAATCCCAGCATCTGGGAGTTTGAGACAGGAGTATCCTTGGTGCTTGCTGGCTAGCTAGTTTAGACAAACAGACAAGCTCCAGGTTCTGTGAGATACCTTGTCTCAAAAAGTAAGGTGGAGAGCAATTAAGATATCCAAAAGCAACATCTGCCTTCCACGTGCACATATGTTTACATGCACCACCCCACACACAGAGGCACCCCACACACAAGTGTAAACACATGCACACACACCACATACATGCAAACAAATACAATCAACTTGAAGCAAATGAATCAGTTAAAAGAAGAATTTTCTACTTGATGTAATTTCAATAATTCTAGCCTAACACTTCAGCTTCAAGGTATATAAACTGGCATATGTGTCATGAGTGATTGCTTGGGGTAGACAAGGAACATTCTAACTTACCAGCAAACATCATCATGTGTTGAAAATTGGATCCAATTTTACTTCTTCTACCCAAATTAAGTAAGAGAGACAAGGGGTAAATATTAGCAGCTCTGCCCAAGAAAATAGCAATCTAAAAATTTTAAAGAGGTTAAGGATAAATTTCTTTCTCTTTTGATATCATTTGGACTACACATTCAAAATGGAAAATGTGATTTTAGGGAGCTCAGTTTTTCAGATGTCTCTTGATCCCACTATATAGCACAGTTTTGTTCACTATAACTTTCTGCAGCAATAGAAATGTCTATATCGGCACTGACCAATATAGTGAGCACCTGAAATGTGGCTAATTTGACTGAGGATCTAAAATTTTAATATACCATTAAAATTCATTGAAATTTAAATGATCATGCATGGCAACTTATACCAAATTGGATTGTGTAGATCTAGCATGTAGGGAATTCATTAAATGAAGAAAAATCTGTTTACAATGAAGCTTCTTTACTATATTTTAAGATTGCTAATAGACTAATTCATTCCATTGTGGTGTTGAAGAAGAGTAATGTTGGCCAAACTTCTTCCTTACTTGAACACAAAAAAAGAGCGGCTCAGCCACCTCATGCCATTGAAGGACCTGTAAGCCCTGCTGTGTTCACTATACTTCTAACCTGCTAAAAGAAAAGACAGGCTTAATGTGAGTTCAGATGGGTTTTAACTAAACCAATTTGGGTATCTTTCTGTCCATTTACTCAAAGTAGAAACTTGTGCTTTGTAAATGCAAACATTACTTCAAGGTTGATCATACAGTCCCTACCACATTTCCTGAATGAAACATAAAAAGGAAATGTAATTACTAAAAACAGCATAGTAGAAACAGTGCTGACTTAAGCAATCTTCAAAGATGGCACAATCTGGGACTAGAGAGATGGCTCAACAGTTAAGGTACTTGCCTGGAAAGCCTAAGGACCTGGGTTCAATTCCCTAGTAACCATGTAAAGCCAGATGCACAAGGTGGCACACATGTCTGAAACTTCTTTGCAGGGGCTAGAGGCCCTGGCATGCCCCCTCTCTCCTTCTCTCTCTAATAAATAAATATTTTTAAAGGTAGCACAATCTATGCAAAAAGATGTACATGTAAGAATCATATGCCCTCCAGGGAACAGTGCAGAGGAAGTGGTGGGAAGAATATGAGTGCTGATATCACTGTTAGCCAGAGAAGATTTTTCTACAGAAATTGCAGTGGACACTGAGGAGACTCAAAACTCATCAAAGCAGAAAATAAGAGGCTGTTGAGAACTTATCATTAAATGAGACATCTCTATTGTGCCTTCCAAGGCTCAAGGAACATTGAGAAAGAGGGAACAGAAAGAATATAAGAGCCACAGTGTGGGAAGGAGTATGTTGGGACACTGTCCTCCAGACATGAACTGACTGGTACATTCATGACCTCACAGTGGTTGTCATTAACCCACAAGACATGCACAATTCTAAGCCTATCTACATTTCCACATGAAAGATGGAGGAGGAGAAAAGAAATGAGGCATCAAAACAGAATAAGGACTACTTGTGCCAGGCATGGTGGAGCATGCCTTTAATCCCAGCACTTGGGAAGCAGAGGTAGGAGGATTACTGTGAGTTCAAAGGCCAGCCTAAGACTACATAGTGAATTCCAGGTCAGCCTGAGTTAGAGTGGGGCCCTACCTCCGGGGGGGGGGAGGGGGAGAATAAGGACTACTTGGAAAGAAGTGGTGTGATAGTTTGACCCTATGTACTCTGTAGCCCCAGGTGTTTTATTAAAGCTTGTAACTATGGTCTCCAGCCACCTGGCTGGAGGAGGTGTCACTGGGGGCAGATACTGGGGTCCAGCCCTAAGGTGTATTTGGGGACAGATCTGATTTCCAGTCCAAAGTGATGGAGAAGAGCAGTCTGAGCTCTGGTGGGGTCCCTGTATTTGTTGCCCATTTATGCTTACTGCTTTTTTCTTATGGGCTGTTTGGTTGTTTCTCTTGGCTTGGATGTATGGAAGCAGCTTCTTTTGCAGTTGATGGAACTTCCCCCTTGGATATGTAAGCTTGACATAAATCTCTTCCTCCTCTAAACTGTGCCTGGTTTGGATGTTCAGCCAGCCCAACAACATAGAAGCTGTCTACAACAAGAGGGTAGTTCAGGGGAATAGGTGTGGGGAGGTGGGACAAAAGAGAATAATGGGACAGAAATACAGTCAAATTACAGTATGATCATATATTAAAATTCTAAATTAAAATGTAAGAAATGGGGGCTGAGGAGATGGCTCAGAGGATAAGGCACTTGCTTCCAGTGCCTAAGGCCCTGGGTTCAATTCCCCAGGACCCACATAAGCCAGACCCACAAGGTGGTGGCCCTGGCGCGCTCTCTCTCTCTCTCTCTCTCTCTCTCTCTCTCTCTCTCTCTCTCTCTCTCTCTGCTTGAAAATGAATAAATAAAATATTAAAAAAAAAATAAAAAAAAATAAAATGTAAGAAATGGGGCTGGAGAGATGGCTCAGCATTTAAGGAGCTTGCCTGCAAAGTCTAAGGATCTGGGTTTAATTCCCTAGTACCCAGATACATAAAGTGACACATGCATCTGGAGCTTGTTTGCAACAGCTAAAGGCCCTGGTGTGTGTTCTCTCTCTCTCCTCTCCCTCTCTCCCTCTCTCCCTCTCTCCCCCTCCCCTCCCCCTTCCCCCCTCTCTTTCTCTCTCTCTCTGTTGCGGTCAGCTTTCTAGTTGCTGCGCAGAAAGAACCCAAGCAAAAGTGGCTTGTGGAGGAATGGGTTTATTTGGCTTACGGACTCGAGGGGAGACTCCATCCGGGCAGGGAAAACGATGGCATGAGCAGAGGGCTGGACATCATCTCTGCCACAGCACTGCAAACAGCGGCAGGAAGGTGTGCCAAATACTGGCAAGGGGAAGCTGGCTTATAACCCCATAAACCCACCCCCACAACACAGCTTCATCGAGGTGGTAAAACCCAAACTGCCATCAGCTGAGGATCGATCTATCAGAACACATTCAATTGTTTGTGGGGGACACCTGTATCAAACCATGACACACTCTCTCTCTCTCCTTGCAAATAAATAAAAATATCTTAAAATGTTAAAAATAAGAATTATCAGCTGGACTGGAGATGTAGCTCAGTTGACCAGTTGGCAGAGCACTTTCCTAGCATTCATGAGGCCTGGGTTCAATTTCCAACACTGTATACAATGAGTGTGGTGGCACATACTCAAAACCTCAGTACTTGGGAAGTGGATGCAGGAGACTCAAGATCATCCTTGGCTACAAAATAAGTTTCAGGCAGATCAGCTTTGGTTACATGAGATCCTGCCTCAAAACAGCAACAACAAAAAAGAACTATATGCTTATTGATAAGGTTCTTTTTCCATAGGCATACAGGTTAACAATGCTAGCACTGCTGTTATATAGTTTGGTACCATATTATCAAAGACAGTCTGCTTAATCCATGGTGCTATTTATAAGATTATAATTGAGCTGAAAAAAATCTTATTGCCTAGTGACAAAGTCATAACAGCCCACATGAGTCTGTGATGATGCTGCTGCAAACATACCTACTGTGCTGCCAGTCATATAAAAGTACAGCACATATAATTATCTATAATACATGATAGCTGGTAATTATAATAAATGTCTAGGTTACTGGTTCATATATTTACTATCCTGTCTACTACCATCATTTTAGTGTATTCCTTCTACTTATAAAGCAAAATGTCTCTTGTAAAATAACATGCTATACTATACCAGGAGCAGCCTCATACAGCTCATGTTTACTAAGTCTCTTAACTGCACCAACAGGTGTTTCAACTAACTTAGCTATACCATCTAGGTTTGTACAAACACATTCTATGATGCTCACACAATGGAAGAACTGCCTAATGGGACATTTCTCAAAATGCACCCCATCCTTAAGCAATACACATTAATTCATGTATATTTCAACTGAACAACTAAGAAAATGGATAGCAGGTGGCAGAAGCCAGGTTCCTCACTGTTGGAATGGAAATGCATAGTTGAACAAGGACATTTGAATGATCATGTTATGGTAATGAACCAGAGTTGAAGACACCAGTATGAACACATGATGTGAGATACAGATGATTACATAAAAATATTTACAGCTGGGTGGGCATGTGTGTCCATATATATGTATACATAATGTGAGAGGGGGAGAATGTTTTCTTGCTCTGTCAGCAGACAGAGCCTAAAAGAAAGGACACTCAGCAGCACTAAATACATCTAGAGCCCAGATCTTGTTTATTAATACTATTTTTTACAATAAAAGGAACAAGACTTCTTTGGGAAAATGGCCAATTTGGGGGTTAAGGCAGAAAATATACAAGATGGGCCTGAAAATCTTAAAAGCTTCAGAAAGAAATGAAGTGGTAAAAAAGAAAGTCCCAAACCTACCATGATGAGGCATGGCAAAAAGACACAATGATCCACTGAATGAGATCCCAATAGCCATAGCTGAACAGTTTGGACAACTTTTTGAAAAGCTGCATGATAGTATGAATTATACCATTAACAGCAATAGCTCCATATGGACAGAAATGACTTCATTAACGCAACAAATAAGGGAGAAGAGATAAACCCACATGAAGAATTCCAGGTAATTTTGTAGAAACTTAGCCCTTGAAGAGAAGAAACCTTATTCTCCACTCCATAAATGTGGGCTGCATGAGGTAGCTTTTTTCCAAGCACAACACTGACAGAAGTGGGTAACAATACAATGGAGCAATCTGACAAACACTATCCTGCAAAGTGACTAAGACAAACATCAATATTACTGACATGTTAATGAATATGTACTCCTAATATATCATGGTAGTGGCACTTGTGTGGTGTTCCTTCCAAAGAACACGTAACCCCAAGGTGACCCTGGGAAGAGCATCAGACAGATTCCAATTGAGGCACATTCTACAAAATACCCAGTCACCACCCTCAAAGTTGTCAAGGGTCCTCAAAAACAAGGAGCAGCTGAGAAACTGTCCATTAAGTAGAACCCAAATAAACATTTCCAAAGGTAATGTGATATCCTGCATAGGGCCTTGAAACAGAAAATATGCATTCAAGAAAAACCTTGACAATCAGAATAACATAGTAAGCTTACTTAATAATACCAGTATTGGCTCATTCTGTATGACAAATGAAACCATGCTAATAATATAAGATGTTAGAGGGTAAACTGGATGTGGAGCATATGAGCACTTTCGGTATTTACAATTCTTTTTTTTTTTTTTTTTTTGAGGTAGGGTCTAACTGTAGCCCAGGCTGACCTTGAAATCACAGAGGTCCTCCTACTTCTGCCTCCTGAGTGCTGGGATTAAAGGCATGTGCCATCATACCCAGCATGTATTCACAAATTTGTACAAGTCTAAACTTATTCTGAAATTTATTTAAAAGTGATGCCCTTAAAAAGAGAAAATAAAATATAGCAGCAACAAAGCATATGGGGTAGTGTGGCAACAACTGCTAGTTCTCCCAAATACACATCTAGTTTTCCTTTCTTCAATAGTAGTAGACCCTCCTCCAGTCTACCTCCAATTTTCATTTTGGTATACTCCCACCAGATAAATAATATGATTCCCAGCCTCCCTTGCAAGTAATTATAACCACTGATGTTACATGGAGGTTGGGATACAAATATTCTGGATGGTGCTTTCCGAAAATTAATTGGCAGGCCCAAGGGTAAGATACCACAGACCACAAGAATACAGGAAGTTACTAACGAGAGCAGCACCAAGGTCACCTGGGTTCCTAATGACTCTATGGGATAGAACAGCAACATGAGCTTAGACTTTTATAAGAAATAAGCTTTCTCTCATTTAAGCTCAAGTTATTTCTGAGTCTTTGTCACATGAAACTATCATCATATCAAACTAATATTGCCAGAGAGAACAACTCTCATCTGGATAGAATTGTTTTTATAGAATTTTTATTTTTTGAGGTAGGGTCTCACTCTAGCCCAGGCTAACCTGGAATTCACAATGTAGTCTCAATCTGGCCATAAACTGATGGCTATCCTCCTACCTCTGGCTCCTCAGTGCTGGGATTAAAGGCATACACCACAATGCCCAGCTCATAGAATTTCCTTATTGAGAATTTACAATTGCTAAAAAATTCAGAAACTAAGAGAATATTTAAAACATTTCCAGATTAAGTCACTACTAAAATATTGACAAAATATGAAGTTGCTGGACTCATGGTTGTTTTCCAGCTAAGTTTCTTCACTAATTAATCCCCATCTCTATCGTTTTTTCTTTTGGGACTCTGCAAAATGGTATTTTAATATCTTAACTTTCTAACACAGATTTTGCATAGTTTTACTTTTAAAAAATAATGATCTCTTTAGAAGAGTCTTTAATCTAAAGCAGTTTTAATGCTTCTTTTGCAAATCACTCACTAAAACATTCATCTCCCTGACCACATCTTTCCTTCCACATTTTCAGTTCAACTATCCCACTATAACCATTCTACTTCACTGTGACTCTAGGTCTCCAGAGATCTGCCTACTTAGCCCTCTAATGGCCAGTCCTCTCCTTTCTTTGCTTCCCTTCTTCTCCCAAAATTAGAGATAGTCTTCCTGATATCCTACATTTGCTTCACTTTTCTGTATTTTCACTGTAATCACTAGATGAAACTGCAAAGTCAAACGGACCTTTTTATTCATGCTTAGAGTTAAATCCTACTCCTGAAGAAAGTCACATGACAGGACAGACTAGTTATCCTGGCAAATACCTATTCCTAGAAGTCCAATGAGTCCCAATTCACTGCTCTTCAATACAGCCAAAATACTCATTTTATATCACTATTAAATAAACCTTTTCTATTTTCCTCAAAATTCCTATCATCTGTGGAAGCCAGTCCCTAAGATGGTCACCAGTGATCCCTGCCTTCTAGTATGCACATTGTACCAGAATTGGTGTATGTGGTCAACAGAAGATTGCAGAAGTGCTAACGAGATGTTACTTCCTAGATTAAGTTATAAACGATATCTTGGCTTGCATCCTGGTGCTCTCTCAGCTCACTCACTCTGAGGAACAGATGGTGGGAGCTGCCCTATAGAGAGGCATCTTCCAGACAGCCATGTGAGTGAACTTGGAGCAAATACTCCAACCTGAGCCACAATATCTGCAAAGAGTGTCACTGCAACTTCCCAAGACCACTCAGCTAAGCTATACTAGGATTCCTGACACAGAAACTGTGAAGCAAAGAATGGTAAATTATCAGCTAATTTGTTACATAATAGATAACTGATACACCTGACTATTCCACTCCCAGCAGACTATTCATATTACTATTCTCTTACTCTTTTTAGTAACAGAGGACAGTTTCTTGTGGTTTGAAGGTGAAACCAGAGTTTGGGCACACTAGGCAAGCACCCTACCATTTTGAGACAATCTTCCAAAGTTGGCCTTGAACTTTGGATTCTCCTGTCTCAGCCACCTGAGTAGCAAGGAGTACAGCCATGTACCACCATGCCTGGCTGAGAACACTTTTATCTTTGATGTTGGCAGAGAGGTAGGACAGATTTTTGTCATTTCAATTTGTTGACATTACTTATGCAATAAATAGAAAAATAGCACAGAAAAAAATTAGAATGGAATGAAAAAACTAGTTGAAATCCTTATTCTTTTACTCAGAAAATTTTACATATTTAAATACATTCATAACCACACTTCAAAAACTATGTGAAAATATCGTTTAAAAATCTTAATCAAAACATAACACCTGATAAAGGATACAAATGCTCCTACTACAAATGTTGGGTTAAAGACATGGTTCTGGAAGGTGAACAGTGTCAGCCCCATGTAGGAGAAGATGAAATTCTCTGCCAAGAAATTGAGAAGCTCAAACAACTGAAACGAAATTTTCAAAGGTTAGTCCAGTAAATAAGGTTCATTGTGTGAAAACATGAATATTATTAAGACAATAAAACAGATATTTCGAATATGTAAAGTTCACACATACACCCAAAAATATGTGATTCAGAGGGGAGTAAATATAGCGATGACATTTCTAGAAAGAGCCAGAAATGTTGAGTCCTTACTTCCCCCAGTCAGCTTCCCTTCTCCAGGTCCCCATCATCAGTCATTCATCTGCACCTTCTTCAAACTCAGTCATTCTTTTTCAATGTTCATTGTGTTCCTGCCATTACTCTAGTCTAGCTTTCACCACTCACTACCCACAATGCTCCCAGACCTTGTAAACTTGGAACTCCCATTTCTCATCCCTACTTCATAAATCTCTCTCAAAGTGATGACTTCAAGGTACTTCCTTTTCTACAAGCTACCAGATGCAGTTTAACTTCTTTTGCCTTGGCAGTTCTGGATGGCCATTACTCATATCCCTAGCTTGCTGCTAACTGCACCTTTGCCCCTGGGCTTTATCCTACATTTAGGGAGTAAGCCCCCTAAAGACAGGGCTTCTGAACGATAATATTCACTCAGTACCCCCCACCCTGCTGCCTGCTGAGCCCTATCACATTCATGTCACTACTCCCCCTTCAAGTGTAACAATAAGCACATGAGGCTTGCTGAATAAAGTGAAGGCTATAAGGTGTTATTCCTCCAGTCATGGGAACTACCTGTCCTTGCTCCTTCCCAGCAGTTTTCAGCTCTACAAAAGTAGGAAGAAGGTAAAGAACCTGTGTTCAGGAGTTAAAATGCTTAGGTTTAAACCATGCCTTCCCCACCTGCTAGCTTTGGCCAAGTTAGATGATTTTGGTGTGTGTGAGGGGGGAGAGGATAAAACCGGTCTTTCTATGTAACTCAGGGGCCAGCACTGAACTTGCTATGTAGCCAAGGCTGGCTCTCAACTGCTGATCCCCCTGCCACTACCTCCTAAGTCCTTTGATGATAGGGGTGCATGACACATCTGGCTTAATCTTTTAAAAAGCAGAGCTGGCTGAGCATGGTGGCACATGCTTTTAATCGCAGCACTTGGGAGGCAGAGGTAGGAGGATCACCATGAGTTCAAAGCTATCCTGAGTCTGCATAGCGAGTTCAAGGTCAGCCTGGGCTAGAGCAAAAGCCATATATCTCCTAAGCCTGGAAAATTATATATATCCTTCAGAATTTTGGGGGGACAGTGTGCTCATTCATTACCTTGCCATTGAGATTCCTGCAAACAGCAGTCATTGCAAGGCTTGAGAGAAGACTTAAGAGAAGACATTGTGCGGCTCAGAAGATTCACTTAGAGAAGTTAACTTTATCTATATCACATAGCAGTAGTTCTATCAAGTCAGACTTCTAAAACATTCTTCTTCAAAGCCAATGGATTAGGAAGGCACCAAGAGAAGAGGAAGCTAACAGACTGGTTTTGGAAGCACAGTAATAATGGCCTACTGCTACCCTACAAGCTGTCACACTTCAGCTTGCCAGTCTTATCTACTTCTATAGTCAAAGGGAGAGTTCATCACCTTGAACTGGTCAAAGCTTATTTTGAAACTGAAACAAAAAAATCATCTGTTAGGGCTGGAGAGATGGCTCAGTGGTTAAGGCACTTGCCTCCAGTGTCCAGTGCCCTGGGTTCAATTCCCCAGTACCCACGTAAACCAAACACACAAGGTGGCAGCCCTGGCATATTCTCTCTCTCTCTCCCTCTCTCTCTCTCTCTCTCTCTCTCTCTCTCTCTCTCTCTCTCTCTTTCTCTCTCTCTCTCTCTCCTTGAAAAAAATCATCTGTTTTGCTAAGATGAAGGAAAATTTATTCACCAATTAAAAAGTTTCTCTTACCTGCTTTGTTCTATGCTGAGACTCTGTGGACAAATTATTGTATGTATAATGTGCCTGTGTGATGCCACAAAACAATACTGCAACGACACCTACAAAGACAAGATTCCAATTTCACATAAAGGCTGGTTCTCAAAATGTACACTGAGGCTCTTATTTTACAGAACTAGATTCTCTGCTTAGGATTGACATTTTCATTTACTTTAACTTATTTTGTTGACAAGAAATAATTGCTTCAACCATTGAAAATCTTTTTACATTCTTGCCCGACAGTCTACATCCCACCCAAAAAAAAGTGTGGTCAAATACTAAAGGAGGTGATCCACTTGTAGAAGCAGCAGCTCTCTGAGTCACTCCTCAAAGGAGTTTACAATACAAAGCAAAAAGTCACTCACCTGTGAAACCCCATGCTTCTGCCAAGAGGAAGGTGCTCCAGGACATCAAAAAGAACAAACCAGTCTCCAGCAACTGGAACTCACGCAATTTGGTGAACTTTGTCACGTAAGACTGTTAAGTTTGGTAACAAGGTCTCAGAATACACAAGTATGACTAGAAATATAACAGTCAATGCAAGTCAGCCATGGAAGTAAGAGAAGAGCTCTTGAGTTTCTCTAACACAAAAGCTACAGAGGAGACAAGGTGAAGAAACTCTCTGAATGAGACTACTGAAGTGTCACCTGCCTTCCTGCTTTCCTATCAGTGGGAAAGGAAGTTTTGCAGGTTAGGTACTCCTACGCTTTATGGGCATTACATACCTAGCCAGAACACACATTAGAGATAGACAAAAACAAATACAACAGACTGGCCACACAACCATGCCAACTCTATTCCTTTGTGGCCCAAAGCAAGATGGCTTCTGCAATTATAATTTACACTTATAAAAACAAGTAACTTCCATGAGATTTCACATTTACTTGATCCTCTAACTCATCTGTATTACAGCATTCATTCCATGATAAATTGAGACATTTCATTTCCTTATACTAATCTGAAAAGTATTTCCTGAAAGACAGTAGAATGATTTGTGTCACATTGTGCCAAATCTCAGGCTAGCATCTAAAGTCACTTCACCAACTACACACTATGACTACACACTATGACAAGTGATAAATAAGATATACTTCTAGCCTCAGGGAACTTACACCACAGAAGAGGCACTATCTGTCCTGGCTCCCTTTGAAAGCCTTTTGTTGCCCTTTAATACCTCATTTCACCTATTAAAAGCAAGTAAGAGAAGTCTCCAGCATAAAATTTAAGTGCAGGAAGCCAAGAGACTTTTCAGAGTCATGCATTTGTTCTATTCAATTTTCCCTACTCTCTACTTTCCTACACCATGATCTGAGGAGATGAAGTGTCAAATCTCAAGGTCCATGGGGACAAGGACTGTGTTTGTCTTATTTATTTGTGACACTCAGAGCCATGCAGCAAATAATCAGGAAATGTCTTCTGAATGAATATAAAAATGGATTGCCCAGTTTTTTTTACAGCTAGCTCCTGACAGTATCAATACAATAAGCCTAGGACCTTTGGGCTCCTAGCCCAAGGCTCTGAAAAACAAAGGTTGTCATCAAAAGAAATGCTATGAACTCCTTATATATCCTCACCCCGGAAGCATGTTTCACGTATTGTCATGGCCATATATTTTCTGCTTGTTCTATTAAACAAAGAATACAAAATGGCCAGATAACTAACAACACAGACCATCTGGAAACTTCCTGGAATTTATTTACTTACAAAAATTTAATCCTCATTAAACTTCACCCTTGAAAAGAATACTGAGTCTAACCAGACCTCCTGCAGTACAAATTTTAGAGCAGCCTGTCTTTGTAGTAATTCAATACTTGGGAGGCTGAGGCAGGAAGCTTAAAAGTTCCAGGCTACCTTACATACACAATACCTTGTCTCAAAAAATAGGACACCAAGCCTATACAAAACAATAAAATTCCTTAACAGCCATAGTAGCAGAGATTGTGGTTTCACGTTTTCAGACCAAGTTCTTAGTTGTACAATTACTAGTTATAGCACAATCTCAATCATGGAACCAGGAGAAACCTGAGAAGATTAACAATAAAAGATAAAGATAATAAAAGGATATTAAAGCTGTCACCACTCCTGTAGCAGCGCCCATTGCAAAGGATCCACTGAAGATCCCAAGGAAGATTCCAATAGACTTGAACATGGCTGTGACATCAAAGGTGTGACTGTTGTCTCCAGCTGGTTGGTATGCCACTATTGAGCTATAAAAAAGACAGACTGCTCTCAATTCTAGAATTAAGTTTACTTTAAATGTATTAAGTAAAGCTAGGAGTGGTGTCATATACCTGTAATCTCAATACTTGAGAGGCTGAGGCAGGAGGATTATCAGTTCTATAAAAACCTAGACTACATAGTAAGATAAATTAAATCAACAACAATGAATCAATCAAACAAACAAAAACCACATTCTAATATAGAACTTTAAAGATGAAATCAGAGGGAGAAAAACATCCCCAAACCTTTGGATATGAGTTTCTAAAATGAGAACAAAAATTATCAAAAAATCCTGCTGGTAAGAAAACTCAGCTTTTAGTTAAATGGCATTTTTATGGGATAAAACACTGTAAAGGTCTCTATATGAAAGGTGTACCAAGCCTTTTCATTTATCCTAAATACTGTGCAGAACTATTTGTGAGTCTGTGTTTAATTCTGTTGAAGAATTAATTGCTCTGAGTGCCTAAAAGTCCTAACACAATAATGGAAACAAACTAATGAGGAACTTGTTTTCAGCAGAGGCATAAGAATATAAAGAATATTTTTCAATATTCAACCTAGTCACATTTTATTTCTCTTATAAGAAAATTAAGATAACTGAAGGACCCTGCCAAGTTTTAGAATACCAGAATGGGCCAAATTCTTAGTATCTATTCACTCACTGAAATAGACTTCTATAGGAAAAGGGGCTCAAAAGGCTTCCAAGGAATTAGAATCCACTAAGCAGTACTTTGAGTGTACCCAGCTGGATCCTCCACTCTAAACTTCTGAAAGAAAGTCACTCTGCCCCAAGCCAAGACTGGCAATTACAAGAGACACTCTCCACCTTGAACTCACAGTCCAAACCTGGACTGAAAAAAATTTTCTTTTATAAGTGACTCCAGAAAAAAAAACGGCTGAGAAAATCACTCTTGCCAGCAAACTCTGCCAACAGTGCTTACCATTACTAAATCAGTTCTCCTCAGTTAATTGAGGTACCAGAATTAGAAAATGTTCAGACTCAAAGACATCATACAAGTCATGTCAAAGAAAAGGAAGAAAAACACTTTCCTAAGAATATAAGGAATTTTCCTTGTGATTACTGCAATGTTTTGTTTTCCTGGCTCAGGGCTAAAAAAATATGTGTTCACTATGCCACATAGAACAAGTCGCTATTATACTTTCCATGTTAAAATTTTAAAAGGCTAAAATTTCTTTAATTTGTATTCTATTTATTCTATTTGAAGTATATCAATTTCTAATAATAGCATTAAAAGATTTCTGAGATGCAATCTGAATGAGAGTTTATGCATTTATAGTTCAAAGTCCCCAGATCATAGTGGGACTAAAAGTTTTGTTACTGTTTTGAAAATATGGAATGGCCTTTAATATCATATCTTTGCTTCTATATGAGGCAAAGTTTTCAAAATATCAGATAGAGCCAAACATCTATGCCATATCTGCTGAGGCTGCTCTCCCTAGATTACTTCAAGCAAATTCAAGACTTGTACTAATCACTATTTTATTCTTTAATCATTAAATGAGTAAGAACACATGGAAAATATGATGTGCTTGTCTTCTGTCTTGGGCAAATAAATACTGGCCTCGGGAATGCAATCTTAACTCATTTTTTCCATATCAGGCAATATTTCACCCTGAGGCATAAACTTTTTTATAAGTACATATTTTTTAAATCCTATGAGCAATACAATATATGATGTAAGGGAAAAATCATCTTTGACTGGAGAAGGAAGTGCTATTATGCGTACTGAAGGCCTCTACACACTAGATGCCAGTAGCAATCTCCTTCCATTCATGACAACCAAAATGTCCCTAGACATTTGGAAATACCCCCCAGGGAGCTGCACTGTCCCTTTATCAAGAATAATTATTAGTAAAATTGTATCTTATTTACCAAACAGGTAAGAATGGTCATTTATTTTACTATGTATAACTCTAGCAACTAGTAAAATTAAACAGTCATGTTTATTTACTCACTGTTATTTCCTCTTTCATAAAATGCAAATGACTGCAAAAACACATTTTAAAGTATTGTGACTTTAGGTATCCAAGCAAAATACTATACAACTTATGCTTTAACTATAGCAGTATTTATAGATCTACTTCATAAAGTAAGGCACAAGGAAACCCAAGTGAAAAGTATTTTGTTTTTACAAAAGGACTATTAAAGTTGGACATGTTAGCACACTCCTGTAATCGTAGACCTAGGGAGGCTGAGGCATGAGTTTTAAGGCTACCCTGGGCTCCATGGTGAGTTCAAAGCCACCTTGAGCTACATAATGAGACCCTACCTCAAAAAAAGGGCTGGGGAGATGGCTCAGTGGTTAAAGGCACTTGCTTGCAAAGCCTACTGAGCTGTGTTCAAGTCCTCAGTACTCACTTAGAGTCAGATGCACAAAGTGACACATGCATATGAAGTTTTTTGCAGTGGCAAGAGGCCATGTTGTGCCCATTCTCATTCACTTTGCATATAAATAAAAATATTAAAAATAGTTTTTAAAAAACAATTGCAAACTGCAAAGATAGCTCAACAGTTAAAGGCACTTGAGTGCAAAACCCAATAGCCTGGGTTTGACTCCCTAGTTCCCATGTAAAGCCAGACACACAATGTGGCGCATATGTCTAGAGTCTGTTTGCAGTGATATGCCCATTCATATTTTCATTCTCGCTCTCTTTCTCTCTCTCTCTTTCTCTCTCTTGCTCTGTCTGTCTCTCTTTCTTCTTGAAAATAAACAAATAAAATATTTAAAAATAAATTTTAAGAAGAATTAATATGCACAGTAATTATCAACCTAAAGGACTGCAATACAAAAAAAACTATATCTAGCATACATTAGAATTCATCAGAGGTACATAAAAGATGATGGTCAATATATTACTGAACACTTCCATGTAGAACCCTCCCATTGATAGCAGTGTTAGTTATCTTCCATCTTTTAGACAGGAACTTACACAACTCCACTAAGACACTTACACAGCTAACAATTTCCCTGTTACAATGACATTCTCTAGGCATAAACCTTTTCCATGAAGGTTGCACCAGAGGTTGTAATGAGTTAACTTATTTCCTATCAATTCAGGAAGTTACTATGTACCATCATTAAGAAATTCAGAAAGGAGTCACTCAAATAATTTTTCTGCAAGGCTTCACTCTTTCACAGAACTCTGAAAAAGGCAGCAATAGGAGGAGTATAGCCTTTTACAAGAAACTTTAGAGAAAAGGCTTTGACTCTTTACCACATTTGTTCTTCACCAATACTGATATGAATACCACCAGGCTCAAGCTCATTTTTTCTTTAACAGTGGTCAAATAATGAAGTTGCAGGAAACAGGTTATTTTATTAATGGAAAAACAAGGCAAAGCACACATTAGGTTAAGATAGGAGCAGAACAGAGTTTTTTGACTCTTAATCCATTGGGGCAATGAGAAAGGAACACTTATCAATGAGATGATTAAACAACAGAATAATTGTCTAGGATAAGGAATTGACATTAAAATGAACTGTCTTGGGCTGGAGAGATGGCTCAGTGCTTAAGGCACTTGCATCCATTGTCTAAGGCCCCGGGTTCAATTCCCCAGTACACACATATGCCCCTGGTGCTTCCCCCCCCTCTGTATTTCTCTGCTTGAAAATAAATAAATAAAATATTAAAATAAAATAAAATGAACTGTCTATACCTTTTTCTTTTGCTTACTTCCGGTGATCTTACATGTACCTATGTACTAAAAACCTCAACAATCTATATAGCTTCATGTTTTTAGAATACATAAATTACAATTATGTCATCCATTTCTTCTTCCCTTCATAAAGTACACAACTTTTACTTTGCACCTATCATCACTGAAGGTACTTATATTCAGTATTAATTGCAGCCTTTAGGTTTTATTGCTTAAATTAGGTTTATATTAATTTAAAAGCTGCAAAAATTCCTGGCAATCAAAGCAGCAGACAGATGGTAACATATACATATACTAAATATACTACATTCATAAAAAAAGTATTTGACTTTTAAGATATCTATTATTATCCACATCATTTCAACAGATTAGTGATACATCTTAGAAAGGATAATTCCTCACACTGTAGTAAGGCAACAGCTACAATCAGGTTAGGCACACCAGAGTCAGTAACTTACTACTCATTCATAGTTAACAAGGTAGAATTTAAGGAGAGAAATAAAAATAAAGAAAATATGAAGGATTTTCACTTCTTGCCCACAGAAACTTTTGGTAAAGTCAAGTCAACTATACACAGGATTACATATTTCCTTGTTTAAAAGTGAGTAGTGGGGTCTGGAGATTGCTCAGCAGTTAAGGCTCTTGTCTGTAGAGCCTAATGACCAGGTTCAAATCTGCAGTACCCACATAAAGCCAGATGCAAAAAGTGGCGCAAGCATCTGGAGTTAGTTTGCAGTGGCTACAGGCCCTGGTACGTCCATTCTCTTTCTCTCTCTCTCCTTGCAAATAAATAAAAATATTGAAAGAGAAATGAGTGAGTAGGCAGGATTGAGTTCCTCAGGGGTTCCAAACTATTCTTTTACCTGCAGATACCTTGTAATAATACACATAGTAATTTTATAATTAGATAAATGGTATTACTCATTCAATAATTATCTTCAATAAAAGGATAATTAACACTCCTAAGATAAAATGTTTCTCAGACGATTGTGCTGAACTAGAGAATCATGATTTAAGCTAAAAGTTATGTCTCAATTATCAAGTTAACAAAAAAATTTATAAAAGCTGAACAAATATTCTATTGGTAAAACTGTGAGGAAAAACTCCCCTAGCTTAGGGGCTAAAGTATAAAGGGATATGATCCCTTGACAGGCAATTTGCTAACATTCAATGCAATTATAACTGTATTTACTCTTTAATCACAAATCTCAATTTTAAGAATGTATTGTACCATATACTGATGCATGTGCAACAAGAAGAAGGCACAAGGTTAAGCATTACAACAGTGTTTGGAATTGCAAAGGATTAAACATCCTTCAAGTGTCCAGCAACAAGAGACTAAGCAAAGAAACTATAGTACAGTTTACATATAGAATACTATGTAATTGCAAAGAATAAGAAAACTCTTTTTATATGAAAATATAGCAAGAATATACCTATGTTCTCACATACACATATATAGAGAATACTTTCAAAATAAGAAATGAGAAGCTGGAGATGTAGCTCAGTAATAGAGTACTTGCCAAGTATGTACAATGTTCTGGGTTTAATTCCCCAACATAGCAACAAATTTTTTTAAATGAGGCAAATAAAAATACATATTCATATGTTGCTTGTACCTAAATAAACACTAGGATACACAAGAAACAAATAAAAATGGCTAGCTCTAAGAAACTAGGAAGAAAGGAAGATAAGGAGTAGAGCAATTAAATGATTTCTGTATAAACCTTTTTATATAGTCTTGATTTCTCTATGTGAACCATGAATACATTATCTATTAAAAATTAAACCAAAGTGAAAATACTTATAATGTTAAAATAAAATTGCCAGACACTAAAATCATCAACATGTAGCAATATTATATATACAAAAATAACAAAGTGTTTAGGATGTTTACAGCAATTGCTTTTAGCTTGTAGGAATACATAACAATTTTTCTTCCCTGTATTTTCCAAGTTATTCTGTCAGAGAGAGGAAAGCCTCATTATTGCAAATTTTTCTATTTAAATAACACTTGATTCAGAAGTGACTTTCAGCATCTAGGACCCTCACATGTCACATTCAGAATACAATAAGAAAATAAATACTTACGAGGACAGCACTATGGCAACAGCATCATTGAGGACACTTTCACCAAAAAGAAGTGCATAGAGTTCAACATCAACTTGAAGCTCGTGGAATATGGCAAGAACAGTAACTAGCAAGGAGAAAGAGTCAGAAAAATGTTTAATCGTTACAAATGTAACATATTTCCCTCAAAAGCTGATAATAAATTATTTAGAAATTCACTTCTTCCTTTTCAATAGTCTCTTACCATATTAAAGATTTAGCAATGTGATATCAGTATTTACCCCCAAATGTGTATATCCAACATCTCCTTTCTCAAAAAAAAGGTGGAAAAAAACCTTGGAGGCCTGAATTGGCCTACATTTTTCATGCAAATGCTAATAGTCTAATTTCATACATTTATTTTCTATAAAGAATATATTCATAATTTCATACAGATTAGGAAATCACTAATCTTTAATGTGGAATCATATGAAAAGCATGTTGTGCTGCAAACACGTCCTTTTCCTTGGAGTTTTACAACTCACTGCTATTTGACCTGCAAATTTCAGGTACTCTAAATTTAGCAAAAACAATACAAAATGAAAACAGAAGTTTAGTTTTTGGTTGGGGTAAAATTTGTGAAAAAAAAAGTATCTGCATATGTAACAAAAAGAAGCCAGCTACCAGGATATTCCAGGTTCAAAAGGAAGGAAAACACAACAAACCCTTCTTTTAGGGAAGCAAATAGATTAGAATTCTAAGAATATCAGATAAAGATTGAGAAGTTGCATGATAATTTTTATTATTGCTGAGTCACATATTCCTCACCCAGTAAATGATCCTAAGCAGACATGAAAGATTAATATAGCTAGAGATAGGACAGCATTTTCAGAAGCTTGCATTTTAAAAGGTATAATTTCTAGCGCAAAGCATTGCAGCTGGAGTATACTGATACCAAACGCTACTGAGAGAGAGATGAAGGGGAAGAAATGCTGCAGAATTGTGAAAAGAAAATCTATCTCTCAACCTTCTAGAAAAGTAACTATTGCAAAATAATAGACTTGGAGCAAGCACTTACATAATTGAGAAAAATACAACTATCTAACTTGATATAATCAAAAGATTATTGCATGAACAGAAGATTGAAGTAATGTAGGCAGTCCAATGAATAAAATCCCAGAATGTTAAGAACTTGCTTTTCCTGTAGGACAAGAAACCCTGAGACCACTGGCTCCATGCACAAACCATCCCACCTTCATACTGATAATGGGACCAGGTACAAACAGTAAACTGACAGCCTTGGTAGTCTGTAAGAGGATGATATAGTTTCTAGTTTTAAAAATGTTAAACAGCCGGGCGTGGTGGTGCACGCCTTTAATCCCAGCACTCGGGAGGCAGAGGTAGGAGGATCGCCGTGAGTTCAAGGCCACCCTGAGACTACAGAGTGAATTCCAGGTCAGCCTGGACTAGAGTGAGACCCTACCTCGAAAAACCACAAAAAAATGTTAAACAAAAAGCTTGGCATGGTGGCGCATGGCTTTAATCCCAGCACTCAGGAGGCAGAGGTAGGAGGATCACCAGGAGTTCCAGGCCACCCTGAGACTACATAGTAAATTCCAGGTCAGCCTGGGCTACAATGAGACCTTACCTCAAAAATTAAAATAATAATAATAATAATAATAATAATAATAATAATAATAATGTTAAACTAAAGCCAGGT
The DNA here is from genome assembly GCA_004024765.1 of Zapus hudsonius. Classification (NCBI taxonomy): domain Eukaryota; kingdom Metazoa; phylum Chordata; class Mammalia; order Rodentia; family Dipodidae; genus Zapus; species Zapus hudsonius. Next base: position 262 of record PVHP010031566.1, on the reverse strand, counting down.
ATGGTGGCTCACACCTGGAACTGCAGCCCTGGGGAGGCTGAGGCAGGAGGATTGGCGAGCTTCAGCTGCATAGTATGACTATCAGGCCATCCGGAACTACATTTCAAGACCCTGTTTTGAAAAACAAAACACAACAAAACAATTAAACTAAGCCAGACCAGGAGGCTCAGAAATGTAGATCCAGCTACTTGGGAGGCTGAGTGGTAAAAAGAATTGCAAGTTCAAGGTCTGTCTGCACTTCCCAGTGAGTTCAAGGCCAGCC
>PVHP010031565.1:0-20908 GCA_004024765.1 Zapus hudsonius | reverse complement strand
GAGGGGAGGAGAGAGGGAGAGGGAGAGGGCGAAGAGGAGATGAGGGAAAAAACACTAAATTTCAGGGAACTTACATGGTGTGTAATGAACAAGACCACAGTTTGTGTTTCTGGTTTCTTTTACTGAGTTGGGAAATATTCATTGGAAACATCCACTGTTTTGTCATGTCTCAGTGTCTGATTCCCAGATTCATCACCAGTTTAATATCCTAACTTGCGGCTTAATCACTTTGTGACACACAGATTTTTCTGTGGGAAGAAGAAACCCTGTCACTTTTCTATTTTATTAATAGCACTTGGCCATCGAATGACTTAAATATTAAATCTGTAGATACACTGCTCTTGGCACAAATGTTAGTTCTACCGACTCTTTGTGCGGTTAGGATTGAATTCGGTTTTTGTTTTTATAATTTTATCCTGAAGTGTGAAATATACATAATGATGTGTCGAAAATCACTCTTAGTTATAAAGCATCTCTAGGAGAAGTTTTTGTGTGGCTTTTTAAGGTGAGGAATTTAGAGAGAATTGTACAAGCTCACTATTCTTTCCCTATATACCACCACCTACTTTTACATTGCAACTTCCTGTCCAAATGCCATGATATCATTTCTGCAGCAAGCAAAGACATTTCATTGTGAACATTTACACTCATACATGAGTAAGTACTTGACTCATGCTGTCTTGGACTGAAAAGGGGAACGTGTCTGAGAAGCACAGGGCTGTCACTGTGACTGTGCAAGAAGGAGACTTGTTCTCAATCAAAAAGACACAAAGAGGATTTCTCTAAAGACCATGTTGAAGTTTTGTTATATCCTTCAACTTGGAGCGGGGTGGAGCGGGGATGTAGGAGAGAGAAGTATTGTCTTGCTTTGTTTGTTAACAGAGTGATCATCCTTCGTGGTCTGGTGATGAACGTAAGGACAGTGCAAAACCCATGTTGTCCTGTTTTTGTGACTTGCTGCAGGTACACAACGTGCCAATGCCCGGGCTCCAGCCCCTTACAAGAGAGATTTTGAAGCCAAACTAAGGAACTTTTACAGGAAGTTAGAGACTAAAGGATATGGACAAGGCCCAGGGAAATTAAAGTAAGTCAAAATGCTCTCAGCCACAGGATTGATTTATCGATGGTGAAATGATGGGATGTGGTAGGGAGTTTACAAAACTGATTGTGATTTGGGACATCACGCGAGTCCTTGTTTCAACGGGAGTAACTATAGGATAATGTAAAACGTTCTGCAATTAAGCACAACTAAGCTTCAGGTTTTAAATCAAGTTATGAAAACCCTGCTAGCTTGTCTAGTAAATACAGGCAAAATAAAAAGCTGCTAGTTTTCCTGTCTGGAGTACACCTTTGTTAGCTTATTAGAGTCATAATATACAATGCTATCAGGATGTCTTGTGTCTTGCGTTAGTGGCTTCTGAGCTGCCCTGAGTGTAGAAAGACAGTGATCATCTCTATTTTGTCCCATGCAGTAAACCTCACTTGTCCAATAGAATCCTTGATGACTGCTGTTTCTGTCTTCCATGATCCACCTCCCTTTCACAGGGAACCAGAAGCATCATCTCCTTGTGTTTCATGCGCATATTTCTATTCTCCAAGTGCTCCTCATCCGCCCTTGTTCCATCCCACCCAAGGGAGGAGGAAGGAGGGAGGACGTCTAGTGAGGCACCATGTGACTCCAGATACCTAAAGAAAGGGCAGGCCAGCCTCACACTCAATGCCCTATCCATGCACGAGAGGCTCCTTCAGTTAATTCCACTGACATAATCCTCCAAGTACACGAGCCTAAGCCGAGCCCCTACTGTACCTCTCTGAGTTGTTCTTGCCTCACGCTTGGTGAGGTCTGGGCAGTCCAGCTTCCATGAGTCCAGAGTCTCTGTCATTTCCCTGTCATTACCACATACAGTAAGGGTAAATTAATATCTGTGGTTTCATAGTCATCTTCACAAATAAATTGTTCACAAGCATCAGTTATTTTTTACCTACCTCTTAGGGAACCTTGAGATTTACTGAATTGATTCAATTAAGTGCAGTTGTAACCTATTTTGTTTTTCAGGACACAGCTGTTTTCTTCCTCTCTTCTGGTTCTCACTGTATTCTCTGACTGCATTCCTTGTCTAGGTGCATCCAGTCTTAAAACATGACCTCATAGCGTTGTGCTTCCTGTAGTAAACAAAGGGTGTGTGTGTGTGTGTGTGTGTGTGTGTGTGTGTGTGTGTGTGGCTTTATAATCATTGTCCTGGGATAAACGTCTTGGCTACTCAGAACGGACTCTTGAGTGTTTTTCAAGGGCATAGATCATCTGTTTACCCATGATTATCTTACGTAATTTGCTAATGCTGTGAGGAGTTAAAGACAAGCGTGTGCTTAGATACAGACTGTGGTGATATTAAGCAACTTCACTTCTCACCTGCTTACTTGTGGTGAAGAGAAATGACTAGTGTCAGGTTCTAAAGAGATAAGGACTCAGAAATAATCTGTATTTTCAAATTGTCTCTTTATGGACAGGTTAATCATCCGAAGAGATCACTTGCTAGAAGATGCTTTTAATCAAATTATGGGCTACTCCAGAAAAGACCTACAGAGAAATAAACTGTATGTCACTTTCGTCGGGGAGGAAGGGTGAGTAGAACAGAGAAGTGGCTTGTGGAACAGAGGCTGTGGCTGCAGGGCGGATATTTCTCCACACCACTGTGGTTGCCTGAAACAGGAAATCCTTTTGGTAGGAAGTATTGTTCTCATATACTTAAACATTTTAGCTTTTTTTTTTTAAAAAAGGGCTTCCTCTGGTTTTTAAATCATTTAATATAGAAGTTCATTGGTTAATAACTCAGCTATAGCTTTTTTTTTAAAAAAAGACTAGCTTTGTTTCTTTTCTGTGCATCTCTCTTTTAAAAAGGAAAAGTGGAGTTTTGAGGAGAAGAGAGGAGTAGCATTCTGGCATCTACGATCTTTCCTCCTGCCTTGGAGTGCTAAGTAGAACATGTGTCACCTGTTAATAAGTCACACGTTAGAAACCTGCTGTCCTTTCAGGCAGCTCCCAAAGCCATCCCTCTAGGGCCTTTGCTCTTGGTTCTCTGCCTCCAGATCTTTCCCGAGGTGGACAGCACACCTACCAATCTAACTCCCTGTCATAAACAAACAGTCCAGCCAGCATGACTTCCATGTGCTTGCTCTTCTGGAGAAGGGTTAGGAAATGAAGAGCTGGAGACTCCCACACAGTGTCTGCACCCAAACACACAGCAGTTGTTATGAATCACCTTAGACTGACAGCCCTCATTTCTCCTAGGCCCCTCCCTCCCTCCTCACCTCAGGTCTACCTGCTTTGTAATCTGCAGCTACTAGATAGAATTGGAAAAAATAGCATGTGGAGCTGGGTGTGGTGCACACCTTTAATCCCAGCATTCAGGCGGCAGAGGTAGGAAGATCACCATGAGTTCATGGTCACCCTGAGACTACATAGCTTGAGACCCTAGCTCAAAAAATCAAATATATTAGGAGTGTGTGTGTGTGTGTGTGTGTGTGTGTACAAATATCATGCACTTGTCCTAACTCTGGTTGTGTTCTGCCTGATGTCAGGTTCTGATGTTCTGATAGTTAATTTATGGGCACTGGGGTTCAAACCTAGGGACTCAAACATGCTAGGGCAGCACTCAACGACTGAGGTATAGCCCCAGTCCTTTTTTCTGTTCTGTATTCTGAGAGGGCCTCACTTAAATTACCCAGGCTGGCCTTGGAGTTGCTCTGTAACCCAGGCTGACTTTTTTTTGTTTGTTTGTTTTGTTTTTTTGTTTTTTGAGGTAGGGTCTCACTCTAGTCCAGGCTGACCTGGAATTCACTATGTAGTCTCAGGGTGGCCTTGAACTCATGGCAATCCTCCTACCTCTGCCTCCCGAGTGCTGGGATTAAAGGCGTGCGCCACCACGCCCGGCTCAGTCTGACTTTGAACTGTAATTCTCCTGTCTCAGCTTCCTGAGTAGCTGGAATTACAGCCCTGTGTTATCAGGCATAGTGGTTTGGATTATTTTAGGAACACCCCTCTCATTCATAAAGAAAAGGAATAAAGAAAATGAAGTAATCATGGTAGAGATAGCCAACACATTTGGCCACTCAGTCTACGGTGGATGCAATGGAGGCTTTATAGTATGAATAACTTGCCTCTGCTAATGAAACCAGAGAGTAGCAAAGCCAGAAGCCAGGCCCTTTGCCTTTCTTCAGTAGTGCTGCTGGACCAACACTGGGAGTTAAAGAAATTTCCTAAACTTTGGTCTGTCTGAAATTTTCCTGCCATTAAAACTTTTCCCCATTGTGCTTAGTGCACACACACACAAAGTCTGGGCAGAAGCTTGCCTTGAACTTGACTGGGGAGCATCATGGGCTTCTCACTTGTGTTAATTAGCTCAGAGAAGCAGGTGCACCACTGACGATGAGGCAAATGTTGTTAGGCTCTGCACAGGTATGTGTGGGATTCCAGGTATTTCCTTACAGAACCAGTCTGGTTTGGATGAGAATATTTTTTTCTCTTCCAGAACTCCAGCTGCCTTGATTGTTAGACCACAGCTTTCTTTTTCTTTTTTTTTCAAAGACATGATCTTGCTATGTTACCCAGGCTTGCCTTGATTCAACTGATCTTTCTCCCTCAGCCTCCTGAGGACCTGGGATAACAGGCATGCATCACCACTCCTGGCTTGGACCATGGTGTGTTGAGATGTCAGAGATAGAGAGGCTTTGGAAGCACTGGTATTTAAGTTGGAGTAGATGTTTCTTGGGTGTGGTTCGCTACCGTGTTCTCGAATCATCTGGATTGATGGCATCTGTTCCTAGGAGGAGGCTCAGGCTGAGCAGAGTGGATTCCACTGTGTCTGATGACCACTGGTGTCCAAATGCTTCCTGCCTTTGTCACCTGTCTACTTCCTATGATACAGAGGGAAAACAGAGAGGATGCTTTGGGGGTGTGGCCTTGGTCTCTTAGTCAGCTACCCCTGTACAAAGCTTATTGAAAATGAATTTCTGGACACAGGACTTTGTTATGCTGGTGTTCTATAGGTTATTATATATAAACTATATTTCTCAGTTCAGGCAATGAAACTGCATCTACTGTGTTTTTTTTCTAATTTATTCATTTGAGAGAGACTATGGATGCACCAGGGCCTCTTGCTGCTACCAATGAAATCCAGACACATTCACCACTTTGTATGTTTGGCTCTATATAGGTACTGGGAAATTGAACCCCAGGCTGGCAAGCTTTGCAAGCAAGTGTCTAATCGCTGAACCATCTCCCCAGCTCCTACATCTACCATTTTGAAGATTAGAATAGGGTCTTCCTGAAAAACTGAAATGTTAAAACTATGTGAGTTCTTTAAGGCTCTGCCACCTTGTCAAACACATTGACTTAGTCACATTCAAAGATCATAATATTGTATTCTGGTTTATAATAAATGCCAAAGAGTTTCCATTGAACTGTAGAAATGGAAGTTCTCTGTTACTTTCCCTTTCCAGTGTTAATGCTATCAAAATGTATTGTGTTTTAAGTTCTTTGTGTCTAAGTCTACCAACAGGTAATAAAAAGCAAATATGCCTGGTGCTCAGATTTTTGTTTCTTATATAAAAAGTGCCAATGTTTCTTAAAAGAAAAGGTTGATTCTAGGATTGGGGCAGGAAGTAGACAAGATGGAGGCTGAATTGTGCACAGGACATTCAGCAGCTCTTAAACACTCAGAACAACGGAGTGGGCACAGGAGCCAGCAAACTCCCCATGGCCAAAGCGCAAATAATGTGAGCAACGAAATCAGTAAAGGATAATAATAATAATAATAGACTGTAACCCAAAGTATAAAATTAATATCCTGACTGACATGAAGTGCATGAACAAATATACAAATAAATGAGAAAGAATAGAAAGAATTCAGCAGAGCTCTCTACTCCTGCAGTGTGTGCTATTCACTGACTTTCTTCCCAGGAGAACAGCATGGAGAAAGGGAGAAAGAAGTAAGTTTGCATTTGCAGAAACCTGACAAGTGTTATCTCAGTCATGAGTCAGCTAACAGTGTATGCCCTTCACATGATGTGAGGAGAATGAGTTTACCTCTGTGATCTTCCCCAAACCCATAATGACCTCAGAGGTTTCTCCATAGGTAATAACCATCAGACAAATCCCAACTGAGAAACATTGCAGGAAGTCTCTCACCAATATTCTTTACAACCCATCAAGGTCACAGACAGCAGAGGAACCTGAGAAACTGCTGTCGTCTAGAAGAGATGTGGTATTAAATGCAATACTTCTTCCTGGGTGGGATTGTGGAAGAGAAAAGCAACATTAGGTGAAAGCTATGGGAATCTGGATAAAGTGTGCATTTTAGTTCATTGTAATATACCCATGTTCATTCATTGTCCACACCACACAATATGCCAAGTACTGAAACTACAAATTTTGCAAAGGAGTTTATTCACAAGAAGGCATGAGCCCCTAGTCTCAAATCAGCTTGCCCAGGGATGGGGCTTAGGATATTTATGGCAGAAAGAAACAGGGTGGCCTGAGATGTGAAGAAAGGTGAGTGGAGACAGGGAAAGGGAAGTCACCGTGCACTGCGCGTGCAGAGTCAGACTTCATGGATCTTCACAGGACACCTGTGCACTCTGAGAGAGGAGTTTTTACCCCTCAGAAATAGCCAAACAAGTTACACTTGTGAGGTGCAAGTAGAAGGTTGCTTGCTTGCTTCAGTTGGTTTGAGAAAGACAAAGTAGCCTCCAAGTTCCTGAAAAACTACCTGGGCGACCACTCAGAGATGCTGTCTGCAGTGAAGCTACTGGGAGCCACTTACTACCACTTACTACGTGACTTCTAAACTTGGTCATGAAGCACACGTGAAGCTACAGGGTCTATTCGGGCTTTTTTTATCAGTTACATGTATGCACTCTACTAATGTGAGGTATTAAAAAAGAGGGTGGATAAGCACTCTTTATATTCTTTTGTTGTAAACCAAAATTTTTAAAACAAAAAGTTCTGCAAATAAAAGCATTTGGTCAAGATTTGGGGATATTAAAGAAATGTTTCTCTGGCTGTTGGATGAATGACTGCTCTGAGGTTGTGGAAATACCTATGTTGGCATTGGAGGCCCATAAAATATGAAGTACTTGGCGTTAATTCTGTGGGAAGTCCGAATTGGTAGGGATAGTGACACGCATGTTAATTTCTTTCAACTTTATCCTATTTGTGAAGTATCAATACTTGGATTTCTTGTTGATGCTATCTCAGTGATTTTATTTTCTGTCACAATCAGGGTCTTTCTTTACACTACATTAGCCAAAGCTTAAACGGGGGAGGGAGTAGTGTTCTTCTTAGTAATAATGTATTTGTCCTCTAGAATGAATTAGCAGATTTGAAGAGACTTCAGCTGTGCCTCAAGCTATTCTTTGCATGTATCTGAAACACAATATATAGATTGTTCCTGAAATAAGAGGAAAGAGAAGTGTTGGGAATACTTAGAAATTTATAGGATGCTACAAATTCCATTTGAGGTTGAATTGACCCTGGCGTATTGGAGATACTTATATTCTTTTCCCCAAAAAACAGAAAGCCTCCTAATTCAGGTACATTGGAATAATTGATATTTCTCACTAAAATAATTATTTGTGTTTTGCTTGGCTTTTCTTTAGAAAGTAGATAGTTTCTACGCACTGTCTTGTGATTGGTAGTTTAATTTGGTTAGAGCTCAGAGTTGGGTTCTAATCAATAAACCTTCTACCCTACTTAATGTGGTTGTCTGGCTTTGCAAAGTTGGGGTGTGAGGTGGACAGCAATGATGGGGGGGCTAGAAACTGAGTCACCCTGACCAAATATGCCAAGAAGTAGTGTGCCCTGGTTGTATATGTCTTCTGACCCCCAGGCAGCCTAGAAGTAGTTTATCGATATGTTCTTCAGAGTATTGTTTTTGTTAATTAAAAGTCCAAGCAACGAAAGCTCATGTGATATCAGAAGTTAGGCAGCTAATCCATTGGGTTTCCGTAAGGCATCCAGGACCCCAAAGAAATAACATCCCACAAAGAAAGAGCGTTTACATTGCAATTACTCCATGACCACTTTTCTTTGTGGCCAACCCTGTATAAAGCACCTTTATTTAAGAAGAATGAATTCATTATGTACAAAGTGCCATCCGTGACATCCGTCATCGTCTTGCAAAGCCACACTTTAGACCAGGATGATATGTGAGCATATAGTTTCAGTTTGGGGACTTAAGACCTGTCTACAGTATCGTTCTGCTGAGCTCTTTCAGTAATCTCTCTCCTGGACAGGCAGATGCAAGCAAATGGGGAGCATAGGACCCAAGACAGCCTTTCTATTTCCCCTGCTCAGGAATTAGCTAGCAGCTCTCCCATATGACCAACCAGACTGCGGTTTTGAGCTGTAAAGTTGAACCTATAAAGCTACTTGTTCCCAAAAGAGGCATTTGCTGTATAAGCCATATAACTAAACCTCATCAAAGAAGAGTGCTCCATTCTGGCTTTGATTTGGTATCACCTAGAACAGCTTTGCTTATTATGTCCAAATTCCTGTTCACCTCCCAGGCCTACTTAAATGGTTCAAAACTAATGTCTGAATGCTCTAAATATCTGTGGGTGAATCAGAAGGTGCGTAGGCCATGCGTGCCTGAACAAACTTGTGGGAAATGATGGCGTGACTTCCTGAAGCCATTATCTTCTTTCTTTCTCTTCTTCCATTGGAGTAGTTTGTTTTAGGCTATTTTTAGTTGAGATAGAATAGTAAAATATAATTCACTATTTTAATCTATAGCAGGTGCCACTCCCAACTCGGGTGGTGTGCCAGCCTAGCAGCATATGTTGAAAATGATTTCTCAGCACTTGGGGCTCAGGCCACCATGGCCACCCTACAGACATCTGTGCTTACTCAGAAATGCCCTCTGATGCAGCTGCTGGGTGGCCACACACCCGCTGTCCAGAGTTCCTGCGTTTCTGAGCCAAGCCTTTAGCTGTGGAACCAACCTAACTGGCAAAACAAGAATGTAACAAACGATCCTTGTGATATGAGTCACATTAACTATTTATATGGATGAGGTTGCTAAGACATTACAGAAACCACATGCCCCATGTGCCCTGCTGGGACACGTTTCTTTGTATGTGCTAGACAGAGATAAAAATTATAACCCACAACCTGCTCTTAGGTAGACACTTCTAAATTTTGAATTGTAGCCAAATCAAAGCATAAAGACTAGCTTGAAGGATTTAGAGGGATTCCGTCCATACTTTAGGAGTTTAAAACAAAATAAAATGTGAAAATTTGACCAGTTAAAACTACATTTTATCCTAGAGGAGCTGTTAGTTTTGTTCTCTCCTGGGAAGTAGGGGGAGGGGGAGTGAGTTTTACTTTTCAGTTTAATTCCTCAGGGAGCATTTGTTCATCTTCAGCCACATTCTGCTACTTATACAAGAGGAACCAGTCAGTGAGGTCTCGGATGTTCTAACAAGCTTTACCATGCTAGAATATACCGCACAGTGAACTTTCTTAGCCTGTGATTTCTGACAATATTTTCAGATTGAGTCATTGTTAGTGATTAGCACAGCCTGCTCATATCACTGAATTAATGAATCACATTATAGGAGACTTGCTCAAATTTATAAACTCTGCTAGATGCCAAATAACATTGTAAATATGTGGACTTTCTCTAGAGAACATCAGAGTGCCCCGTCACTGCTGCACAATGTATATGGAGCCCCGACTATATATCAGGGTAAAGGGTTGCTGTGCTTTAGAAGTGGACTATGTGGCTACAGTCTGGTTCGTGGACAGAGGGCAGACACATAAACCAGATCATTATAATGTGCTCAGGAGACACCATTGTGGATCTGCAAACCAATGCACTAGAGCCCGTTCTCTGTATACTAGCTATCTCTGTAAGAAAACTGCCTCTTCTAGTATTCGCCTCCCATGGCCCTCATGTATCATGGACCTCATCTGTCTATGAAAAGCCTAGTAGAGGGGTGATCACTGCAGTGACTCCTGGACAGTAACTTCCCCCTAGAACTTGTGACCGACCATTCCTGTGGTTGCAAATATCCAGGATATTGTAGTCAGTTTACCTTTTCTTAAAGGATCTTTCTTCACTGAAGATTAGTATTAAGCTACATATTTTAATAAAGTAGCATTTTCCTCTTTATTGTAACAGTGGCACTTGGTAATACTTTTCTGGAAGGGGCCAGGTAGTAAACATTTTAGACTTTGTCCACCGGGCATTCTCCTTGGCACGTACACACCTCTGCTGTTGTGGCGGGCTGGCAGCACAGATGACACACGAATGGGCACAGTTCACTCCAATCTCACCTCATTTACTAAACCAGGCGTGGAGGCAGATTTAACCCTTAGGCCAGAGTTTGCCAACCCTTGCTCTATAAGCAATGTCGTGTGTCTTGACAAACATATAAAATTTGCTAAAGGGCCAGCTCTCAGGAGGAAGCAGCCTTACACGTGGTGTCAGGGCTCCTGCCTCAAGCCTCAGTGCTTGGTTCCTCCACTGCAACTTCCCTTTGACAAAAGTCACCAGATTCTTCTTTCTGGCTACAGTCTTCTCTGAAAAATTAAGAGATCGGTTTTCTCAAGAAAGGATCTCACTCTAGCCCAGCCTCACTGAAACTTAAAAAGACTAAAAATAAAAGGGCTGGAGAGATGGTTCAGCAGTTAAGGTGCATGCCTGTGAAGTCTAATGTCCCTGGTTCGATTCCCCAGTACCTAGGTAAAGCCAGATGCACATCATGATGCATTCATTCTCTCTTTCTTTGTGTGTGTGTCTCTCTCTTTTTCTCTCTCTCAGTGTCTCTCTCTTCTTGCAAATAAATAAATAAAAATATCTTTTAAAAATAAAAGTACTAATCATAAGAGGAAGGGTAGGGCTGCTTGCAACACAAACTTCCAGACACAAACGGCCTTGATATTCATGACCTCACAGTGCCTGATAAAACCTACACATAATGGGAGGAAAAGATGATGATACCGAAACAAAACAGAGACTAATAAGAGGGGGAAGAGATATGGGGAGACGGCAGAGGGGAGGGAATCATAATGGTTTATGGTCTATAATTATGGAAGCTACCAATAAAAAGGTTTTTTAATTAAAAAAAAACAAAGTGATTGGACAAAATGACTTTCATCAGTGCCTTTGATACTTGCCATTTTCTTTCTCGGTAGGCATAAGAAACTAAGCCTTACAATGTGACATTTCAGAAGGAAAAATATGAAGTCTTGTGATGGTCTTTCCTCCTCTAGAATTAATAAAGATAGAGCTAAATGCAGGCAGAAGGGGGGTCCTGCATTCAAGCAGCATGGATGAAAGGTTTGGGGTTCTGTGACTGTGAAGTGGCTGTCCCAAAAGGCAGGGCAACTCCAATCTGCTTTAGAGTGGAGGAAAGTGTCCAGGACTTTCTCAGCCCCGTGCTCATGAGATTATACCTCGTGTGTTGAGCTCAGTCCCAGGGTGGCCAGGGAATCCCCCAGCCCTGCCTCCTTAAGAGACCTGATTTGCTCAGGAGGAGAGAAGAGGTATAGAGAAAGCTAAACCTAGAACTCCTGCAGAGAAACTCTGGGAACATTGTTCTACCTGTAAGATCTAGAACATAACTGGCATTCAAATGTTTGTTGAAAGATCATGAGTATCTAAAGAACATTCTAGAGAACATTCTAGTGGCAGCAAGTGTCTGCTTATTCTTGATGGCCTCTGAGACAGAACGAGGCCACAGAGGCAGCCTGACAAGCAAGGGTTGTCTCCCTTTCCACTCTCTGAGTCCCAGGAGTGTAGCTTTAGGAGGCCTGAGGGGAGACTGAAAACAGTCCTCCCCATCCTGTGGGCCAAATGTTGGCCTCACTACTTGCAGAGCACAGGGCTACCATGCCACCCGGATGAGCCTGGTTGGCCCTGTGAGTCATTGCACTTGGCTTTCTCTGCCCACACAGGCTCCCTGTCTGTGCCGTGTGAGGAGCTTCCACTGTCAGTGTGGGGAACAGTTTTAACGACTGCACTTCTGTGTTTCTTTTAACGTGCATTAGAAAAGGTAGAGCCAGAAAACTAGGATCAAAATTTCACAAATATTATGTAAGACAAATTGCACTGAAAAAAAACACATTGACCTAATGAAACATAGCAAGTAAATAAGAACATCTATATTCAGACATAGCAAAAATCAAGAAAGTAATTGTGAGCAGTAGAATTGTACTATGAAACTTCAAGTAGATTCTCAAGACTAAAAAGGTCATTTTCCCTATTCCCTTTTCTGCCCAAGATAGGATACTTTTCTGCATTACATAGTTCCATCCCACAGATAGGATTCAGATGATTTGTTTTCATTGAACTATATTAACGTTCACATAATAAATGTGGAAAGACAGGGGAAAAAGTAAAAGCAAACCAACTAGATAATAAGTCTTTAATAATCCTACCACCCTAGCTTATCAGCCCCTCAGGCTTCCTCCGTCTCTTTGAATCTGTGTAAATATTCTTTATTATAAGGTAGCTATACTTTATAATTTTTACTTTAAATTTAGCATTTCAAATTGCTTTAATGCAAACTCCTTGCATATTTTTTTGCTCTCAGCATTGCTGACCACTTGTCATTCCTCAAACCTAACACAATCTTTTCTTCCACTTCCCACTGACCCTGGTATCTTTGTAAGTAAAGTGGAATTTACAGTGTAGCTCTGATGCTAGCTAGAGTTCCAGTCTGTCCTCCAAAAGCCTTCCTCAGCAAGCTTTATACACTTTCATTTTTCTTGTCTGTAATTTTCTGTGATGTTTTATAATTTAACGTTTTCACTTACACCCTATCATTCCAGATTTTTGCCTCTGATCTCCTAGGAAGCCTTGTATCTCTAATATCCTTTCTCCCATTCATGGAAGTATCTTTCTTCCCTTATTTAATTTTTTTTCCAGAAACCTCATGAAAACTCCATGTACTTTGAATGGACACAACTGTTTTCCTTTGGTTTTACTCTGTGGAAATGAAGCAGTCCCATATTTCTCCCTTTCCTTATAACCTGCTTTGGATATTTAAAATATTTATGCACACATGTGCACACATACATACATACATACATACATACATACATACATATAAAACACATGTGTACAAATCATTAACATATTACAGATTAATTATTTTATTCCTTATCTGATGTGTAGCTCAGTTTTGGATATGTTCCATATAAATGTCTATTTCACTATTTTGGGTCAAGATGTGGTGAGGTCAGAATTTATTTAATTTATTTTGGATAGCCCTGGAATGTAAGCAGTTATGTGAAAAGCACTCTATAGAAAGTTTAGAACAGGAGAAGATATACCTGATATCTAGAGTGAAAGCTAATTATTCTTTTGTGGATTTTTTTTTTTTTTTGCTGTTGTTGTTTTCGGTTTTTCTGCAGGCTGGATTACAGTGGACCTTCTAGAGAGTTTTTCTTCCTGGTATCCAGAGAACTCTTTAACCCATATTATGGCTTATTTGAATATTCAGCCAATGACACATACACAGTACAAATAAGTCCCATGTCTGCATTTGTAGACAATCACCATGAATGGTAAGTATTTTCTCCAATGGTTTTCACTTAGTTCATTTTTGGTAATGCCAGGATTGTTTTTTATAAACATTAAGCTACATTCCTTTTAACATTTTTCTCCTTGGACAGTCATATATCACTTGTATACTTCATTTAACTCTTTTATGAAATCTAAATATACAGGCAGGCTTTAGGCTAGGAATAGGTTATATTGTATAAAATCAATTTTAATTGAGTTTGGTAGAATTCAAAAGCTTGAGCCCATTGGAAAAAGGTTATAAATGATGTCAGACACCAGAAAGACCTCTCACTCCTTCCCGAAAAGGCCAGACTTCTCCAGCAGCTTAGGGAAGTGGCGGGCCCTGGGGAAGGGAGGTGGGGGGGTTGTCTCACTCTTGTGGGAGGGGATGACCTGGATGAACTGATGGGAAAGGACCAGGAGTGGGGAGTCACAGCAGAGCCCACTTGCCACTGGAGCCATGTGAAGTTTATACCCAGAGTTAATTTCTCATATAAAGTCAAGACAAACAGATTTAAGACTTCCATCTGGAGGTACTTATTCTAAAAAAAAAAAAAAAAATCCCAAATTGCACACATTCCAAATGTCCTGACATATTTTTAAAATCCTTGTATTTGTAGACTTTAAATATTTACATAACCCCTGTTAACTTGTTCCTGTTCATTTTCCTAGTAACAAAAGAAAACACACAGAGTGGGGCCAGTGGAGAAAGCTTCTCTGTGTCATGAGATTAACACTGACACCGAGGAACGGGAACCATTAACTTGTAGGACTACTTCTCCAATTAACTTCCATTTGCTTACAATCTGGATGTTTGCTTCCACTGGCTGTTACAGCTGAGCTGGCACAAATGGAAATAGAGAGAGACAAAACTTCTGGCCACTGATCTCCCAAAGCTTGACTGAACTTGAGTTACAAACTGACAGTATGAATTCTTGTCGTGAGTTATACTTTTGGAAGATATCTTTTAATGCCCTAAAGAGCTAGAGACCTGGATACTTAGGAGAAAAACATGCATATGTCTCAAACAGCCAAGTCAGTCATAACATAGACACATAATAAAGAGTCTAAGGTGATTCAGAATAGAAGCTTTGAAATTTTGGAGACCAGAATGCCCCATTGAAAAAGTCCCCCAAAAGTCCATAGGCGTAATTTTTCAACAGTGGTCCTGATCACCACGAGTCGGGCTTGAGAGAGAAGGGACTCTGCTGGGAACCTTCTCAATCTGAGACTGGTATTTTCCTCAAAAGGGCATTGCTACTGAGCTTGCGTGAAAAAAATTCAGAAAATATTCATACACACAAACTGAGAGGGACACATTTTCTCTACTTTCCCTGATGGTCTCATTACATCAGTATCTCCTGCTAGTGGTTTGGGGAAATTTCACTGAAAGGCTAGGTGAGAAGGGAGAATTTATGTTGTCAGATGCAGGGTGTGCTTTAGGGCGATATTGTTGACACAGGGTAAAGGTAAGGTGTCTCTATCATTGAAACAGATTTCACAGGAGATGGGAGCCCTGACTAAAGAAGACACAGTCTACAATGCCACAAATTCTTATGGACCCAGTAGGCAGCTAATTTTGAACAAACTGAAATGGTTAGAGTCGGAATGCATTCTGGGAGGCACATAGCTCTGAGATGTGTAAGCTGTCTCGTGTTTTTCTTTCACAGGTTCCGTTTCAGTGGTAGGATCCTTGGTCTTGCACTCATACACCAGTATTTGTTGGATGCCTTCTTCACACGGCCCTTTTATAAGGCGCTTCTCAGAATGTAAGACTCTTGGGATGCTTGTGTAATAGCATGTGACATAGTGCTCGTTTTAGTGAAGAGTCTTCTGTCAAAGTCACTGTTCTGCTCACTATCACTAGGTTGTTATTAGTATATAGTAATGGTTTAGATTTCAGAAACTAACATAATTTCAAATATGGTCACTGTGTTTCTGACTCTTGACTGCTGACCAGCCACCAAATCTGTTTGGCTCTACTCTGAACAACTTAATCTCACTTGTTGCGACATATGTTCCTTAAAACAATTGTAGTTTAAACATAGCAGTGGGATTCTTGTGGCTTTGATGCCAATTATTAATAGAATAGCTGTGGGTTAGTCTTGGTGAGTCAAAGTCTCAATTATGAACACATTTTACATTTTGCCTTAATGGCTTGGTCTTTGTCAAATTTTCATTTTCCTTTGTTTTGTTTCTGGTTTATTAGGTGTAGACAGTGATACCCTTTTTTTTTTTAGATCTCCTTGTGTGCAAAATAGCAGTATGGTGAGAGATGAAATTTAGCATTCGCAAAGCTTTTTCTTCATTGCTAATGAAAGATGGCAAATACTGTAAAATGTAGAGCAAATGATTCTGATAAATCAGGACATTGTTATTCACAAGGCTGATCAGAAGAAGGGGGAGGGGAACTCATAACTGCAATGAGAAAGTACTGAATGGTGGCATGGATCTGTCTGGTACATCTCTTCATCCATGCATGGCTTCTTTTCTATAAAATGGAAGCCCATGACCTCAAACAGAAGCAAACAGAAAGTTTCTTCCAGGCCCTTATGGTGGACAGTAGAAAGCCTTTCGTAGGGGCGACAAGGATGACTTCCTGCCTCCTGGTCCTCTCTGTCTTTTGTCATCTCCCCATTCCACTGCCTTATCTTTCATCTTCTACCTAAGCTTCCTGAAAGGGTAATCGATACCCACTGTTTACATTTCCCGAGAAGTCATGCCCTCCACAAAGGCCAGGCTACTGGCTTCTTTCCCACCTCTAACACGTGGAGACTTGGAAAGGAGACCTTTTAGTCCAGTGTGCTTGCTGCAATCATCCATCTTTATTCGTCCGCTGACATCCATGATACTCTGCCCTCCCGGTTCACTACTTTCATTCTCCTTTGCACCCCCTTCTCTGGGCTTAACCTTGGTGTTCCAGAACTTTCCTTCTTTTCTCTTTTAATGGCTAACACAGGGAAACTTCACTGGTTTATTCCGTGTTCTGCCAAATCTGTACCTCCCACCGCCAAATCTTGTTCTCATGAGTTACAGACAAACATGGTCAGTAGTCCTTGAGATATTGATGTCTCGGGGACATTAAATCAACATGGCTAAATGGGTCCTGACCTAAGTGAACCCTCTCCCATGTGTTCTGTTAAAGTTAAGATGCTCGTGTTCTTGGTCTCTCCTTAGATATTGAGGGTGACCTTTAAGCAGGATGAAATATCCACAGAACCTGCTCTAGTTCTCAGGTCTGTTTCTATTCCCTGGAATAGGTTCACATCGGGAATGGTGGGCTGGGGGATGGCTCAGGGAACAAAGTGCTTGCTGAGCAGGTATGAGCACCTGAGTTGATCTCAGAACCTCCTTAAAGCCAGATCCTATAGCCCTGGCATCTTCTCCAGCATGCCCTTAGTGATCAGGGAAATAGCCACAGGACAATTCCCCGGAAGCTCATGGGCTAGCTAGTCTAGTGAACAGAGCAGTGAATATGACCTCCTCTCCCCTTGACTGTGAGTGGGCCTGCCCCTGCACCAATCAGTGCAGGCAGGGTGGATGGGCAATTAAAGCCTGTCACACACAGCTGGCTGTGACAGGAGTTCATCTGTCACCTGTTGTAGTCAGCTTCACACTGCTGGGACAAACACCTCACCAGAAGCAGCTTGTGGGAGGAAAGAGTTTATTTCAGGCTTATGGATTCCAGGGGACGTTCCATCAGGGCAGAAGCTGGCTCACTTCATCATGCATCATTAGCAAAGAGACACCATCAAATAGCAAACACGAACAGCCGCCAGAACTCAAGCTGCTCTGAACGTACCTTAGGACTGGATTTGAGGTCCATCCCCAGTGACACACCCTCCAGTGTGCTGCCAGAGACTCAAGTTTAGAGCTTAATCAAAAATCCCTGAGGCTACAGGAGAAATATTCACATTCAAGCTATCATACCACCCCTATGTTAGATAGCCTTTATATCCCTTCCCAGTAAACCCATTTACTTGCTTTTTGATAGCCCTGTCCTCATTAGAAAAAGCCATCTTAGTTTGGCTGGATTATTGACATGATCTATGCATCAATCTCTGTTAATGTAATGGTTGTCTTCTGATTGTACATTTTCCTGTCTTAAATGCTCTCAGCAATAGTGAATCATCCATCTCTTCAGAAAGACCCTCAAGGCTTGCCCCAGCTGTCTTAGCCTCTTTCCCAGGTCTTGGGATGGATTCTGTAGGTCAGAGCTTACACATCGGCTTGGAACATTCTGTAGCCCCTGCCTCTGGATTTCGTTAATGGTACTTTCTCCTCCTTCTCCTGTTACTCCTTTCTCTCATTTTCCCCTTTTCTTTCTTATAATCATTCCTTTTTGTCTCTCTAGGTTTTTACCATCCAACAAGATTTAATGTTGGCATCCTCTGCTCTAAAAGACTTTTCTTGAATCTCCAAGTCAAAGCAGATATCCCTTGTGTGTTCTGAGAGTCCCTTGTACTCACCTATGGACCATTCTTTTGTGATAGGGTTTCACTATGTAGTCTGTGCTGGTCTCAAATTTTTGATCTGTCTCCCTCAGCCTGAGAGCAACAAGTTCTCCTGCAGTTATAAAGACATCTGGCCTGTACTTAATGTCCAATAAATATTTAGAATTAACCCAACAAAATGACCCTTGAAATTGAGCTGAGGGGAAGAAAATTTCAAAACAACTACAGCAAATCAATTACTACCAATTTAAAATGGAGAATATAGCAACTCTACCTCAAGTAGATCCTGTCTCTGCAATGAAAAAAGTGGGTGGGGGGAGGGAATGTCTAAAGAAAGTCTTTATAATTGTAGAGAAATTCCTTAACTTAGTATTTTTAGAATCACAGAATAAGATTCATGATGTGTGGGCATCAGTATCAGAATCTAGTCTTTACAAAAAAGACAAAAATTAAAGTACAGTATAGGAATATGTAAAGGATTTCAAATTATGTAAACAGTATTTTTTGATAGTATAAAAGAGCACTGAGTCCCAGTTGCCACCCAAGTTACAGTTTCAGATATGGTATTAATTGTGGGTGACCATGTAAATGGCAGGTACTATGTACCCCTAGCTCTGTGTGTGACAGGAGGGACAGGTTCAGGGTTCCTATGTCATCTTCTAAACCTAGAATTTTGAATGTTTTTTTTTAACATTTGTTTTTGTTTTTATTTTTTCAAGGTAGGGTATCTCTTTAGCCCAGGCTGTCCTGGAATTCACTAAGTAGTCTCAGGGTGGCCTGAAACTTATGACAATCCTCCTATCTCTGCCTCCTGAATGCTAAGACTAAAGGCATTTGCCACCACACCCAGCAAATTTTTAAGTTTATACAAATTTCTGAATTATTTCACTAGCTTGGTTGTTGAACTTAACTAAAACCATCATAAAAATCACAGACTATTAGAGTAGAACTCATTTTTATCATGAATTTTTGGTTTTATTCCTATTGACTTTTGAGTTTTGCTAACAGCCAGGCCTGTGTATGTGCTTCTGTCTAGTCTGTGTGACCTGAGTGATCTAGAATACCTTGACGAAGAGTTCCATCAGAGCCTTCAATGGATGAAAGACAATGACATCCATGACATCCTAGACCTCACGTTCACTGTAAATGAAGAAGTTTTTGGACAGGTCTGTTACATAGTCACTAAAGGCTAATGGTTGGGGAAAAGTTGATTCCATGACTAATACCAAATGCATGTTTATTTGTGGTTTATTGAATGATTTAAACCTAGAATTAATCATGGTGATCTTGATTACAAAGAGTATTTTAATGCCAAATACAGTTTGAGATGTTCTCATTTATAGATTATAAGAAGCTTTATATGTTATAAATAATCTTTTATTTCTAACTCAAATATCCACAAAAGAGAAGAGAATATGCCTTATATAGAATATATTTTAATAGTCTTTTCCATACTGGAGTTAGTATTAAATTATTTGACATGGTGTTTACTCTCATTTAGAATTAAAAAGTGGAAATTATTTTGAAACTGAAGGAATCTAAATACTATAGTGGAGGATGCTTGTAAACAGAAAACATACTGGCTTTATTTTAAAGTTGGTGGAAGGGTAACTTAAAGATTTATTTCAGAAATTGTTCACTAATTCTTCCTAGGCATTAATAATTAGATGAGTTTTCTGAATTTCATGTTTTGAAAAAAATGAGTTTTCAGTTTAAGGTTTCCTTGGGTTTAATTCTATTTCCTTATATAAATTTTTAATATGGCTCCCTAGATGTAGTTGATTCTAAGTCTTAGAGGACTCTGCGAAAGTGTGTTTTGTTAGACATTCAAATAGTAAATGATATGGAGCCAATTCCTCAGTATTTTAAAAATATTAATTTCTTAGGATTTGAAATTAATTAAATATGCAATATTATAATGTGTGTGTGTGAGAGAGAGAGAGAGAGAGAGAAAGAGAGAGAGAGAGAGAGATCCTCTGAGGCTTTTGAGCATCAGCTCAATGCTCAGTTGCTCCAGAGCATCTCCAGGGCCATGTGCCCTGGGTGTGGGGGGGGGTCTGTTACAGTTATCTTCTTGCTGGGACAAACACACAACCAGAAACAGCTTATGGAAGAAAAGCGTTTATTTCTGGCTTATGGTTTTGAGAGGAATTTTCACTGTGGCAAGGAAAGCATGGCAGAAGCAGCCAGCCAGCCAAGCACCCCATCCTCTCACAGCAGCGGGGAGGAAGTAATCTGAGCACTGGGCTCGGAGTTTGGCTAGATTAACCCAAAACCCACCCCCGTGACACATCTCCCACATGATCCTATGGAGGGGATTCACTTTTTATAATGGATTTTATTTCAAACTTTAAACTGTGAACACATTGCTAATTGGTTCTATTCCCATCAGGTTATTCTCTTAGGTCTCTTCTCTCCCAACTATAATCCATGGAGGGTCCTCCTCAGTGGGGGAGGACAGTGCCTGAGAGTACACTTTTCCTCTCTGTGGCTCTTACCTTCTTTCCACCCAAGATTCCATAATGTTCCCTGAGGCCCTGAGCCATGGAGGGCATTTCAGAAACCCCTTTTTGTGTTGGGCTCTCAGCACCCTCTGGTTTTTCTGCTTTCATGAGTTTTGGCTCTTCTCGGTGTTTCCCGGTGTCAGCTGATTTCAGAGCCATTGGAGCTGTTGACAGAGCACACTGTGTTTCTGATCAGTTCTTTGGTTTTTTTAAATCTCAGATTACTGAACGAGAATTGAAACCAGGGGGTGCCAATATCCCAGTCACAGAGAAGAACAAGAAGGAATACATCGAGAGGATGGTGAAGTGGAGGATCGAGAGGGGTGTGGTCCAACAGACAGAGAGCCTAGTGCGAGGCTTCTATGAGGTAAAGACCGCC
>PVHP010031564.1:0-20917 GCA_004024765.1 Zapus hudsonius | reverse complement strand
TTCTTTGCCTACACTTCTCTTCTTTAGCCTTAGATGGGAAGAAAGTACTCCACTAAAGCCCCCATCTTCAACCTCTGAGTAATGCATACTGGATAAGTAACATCTCCTTTCCCAGGTCTTCATCCCACCATGGAAATATGAGGAATCACTAAGTATAAGCAACCTGCTAATGCAGTAAAAACAAATGACTCTTCTTAAGCTTCTAGCCTAAGAGCCTACCATAAGAATTATGCATAACTAAATGTGGTTTGAACGACCTAGATATTTACTGTCATAGAGCAAGATGACCAGAGGTCTGTGGTTTTAGAGTCAATTTAATATAGTGATAATGTCATCAAAGTTTCACATAAAACTTTTTGTTTTGCATTTATCCTCAACGAAGTGGTCCCAAATCTGAAAAGTAGGCTCTCAGTAAACTCACATGCATTTAACTCACAAGTGTCTTTTCTGTTATATGTTATTGATTGACTGATTGATGGATTTGCAAGCAGATAGAGTTAGAGAAAGGAGACAGAGAAAGAGAATGGGTGCACTAGGGCCTCTAGCCAGTGCACATAAACTCCAGGTGCACATACTACCCCCTGCATCCAGCCTCACATGTGAAATGGGAAATTGAACCCTAGTCATTAGGTTTTGCAGGCAAGTGCCCTAAATGCTGAGTGATCTGTCCAGCCCACAAGTACCTTTTTTCATGAAATGCAGAATCTTTCATCTAATCCACTGTTCCAGATTACATCACATGGCCAAGTCCTGACTTACAGGGAGTAGCAGGTGTTCTCCAGCTGCTAGACTAAGTAATAAAGGCGAGTACCTATATGGTCATATATCATTGTGGCATCTACTATTAATTCTACAATTATAGGAGTGCATGCATAACCTGGGGAAAAAGTTTAATGTGTAGTTGGGCATTTAACTCACATTATTAAGGTACTTTCATGTAATAATACAATTGGGAATTAGCAGATTTTAAATAATTTTTATCGAACAAAAATCTTAGTATACAAATAGAAGGACAAGGTATGGTCGTTTGAGTCAAATGATGTCCCCCATAAACTCATGTGTCCTGAATATCTGCTTCCTAACTGATGGCAATCTGGGAGGTTTGGCCTTGCTAAAGGAGGTGTGTTGCTGGGGGCAGGCTTTGTGTTATTATATAGTCAACCAGCTATTGCCAGACCTCAGTTTCCTTTCTTGCTGCTGCTTTCCACTGTGACAGAAGTGATGCCCAATGACTGCTCCTTCCATGTCTTTCCCCACCATTGGGAAGCTTCACCTCAATACTACAAACCAAATTAAAACCTTTTCTCCCATAAACTGTTTAAGTCAGGAGTTATGCCCCAGCAATGCAAAGGTAACTGTAACATGAGGTAAAACATGAGGTGCATATCATTGGCTCAAGATAGAATTTTTTAAGTAGTATATTATGGAAGAGAATTATCATGTTCTAAGATACATGGAATCCAACCCACGTTTTCTTTGATAAGTAAGAGTGAAATTCTAAACATCATAATGCTGTGGTAAATGAAGAAGAAAGCACACTTATCTAAACTAAGGTCATCATGTGTGTATGGGAAACAGACTGTTTTAAGACACAAGGTGATACTTGATAGAGATGAAATAAAACCCCAATGAGACAGAGCAGAAAGGTCCTTGTCCATGCCATAGATAAAGCCACATCATTTCTGCTGCTTAGACTTCATCTCAAGACTTTGGGAAATTGAAAACAAAGTAGAAAATGTTTACTCTAGCTCATTGCTGCAAAGGTTGAAGTCTATATTGCATGAGTGACTTGGCTTTTCGGTCTATGGAAAAGAAATCCATGATATTAAAGCATGCTGAAGTTAACAAGCTGTTCGCATGGGGAAGGAGAGGCATTCCAGGAAGAGGGGAAGAGGAGGAGCAGAGACACCATGGAGTCTTACAATCTGCCAATGATCTAAGCATCTATCATTGAGTGCCACCTCTTAAAGGTCTCACCTCCTTTCCACTAGTGCCACAGCTTGAGGACCAAGCCTTTAACACAGGGTTCTTTGAGGGACACTCCAGATCTATCTACAGTAGACAATTTCAAAGGACTCGAGGAAGCTCAGGACATAGCTTCACTCCTGTAGCTGCCCTTCTTTAACACATAACGGGACACAGAGAAATGCAAAATCTCTGGAATGCTAGTTTGGGAAGTGATTGATTTTTTAAAAATATATTTGTGTATTGGTTTGACTTAGCTTTCTGTATGAATGCATTTCCAATAATGTACTGTCATTTGATGGTGAACTGAGCTACAATAAATTTTCCTCTTAGATGTTTTCACAGCAAGGCACACTTGCACCCATCCAACAAAAGATCCATCTATCCATGCACTCATGCACATTCTGCTTTCAAATTTATCTTCTCCAATATATCTTTCAATGCTTGACTGATAGTTCATGCTATTCAGGGACTTATGAATAAAGGGATACAATATAAAACTTCGTCCTATCACAGACTTCAAAGTGCCACTGGTCTGTAAAATACAGATTCAACACATTAGCTTTTGTTAAACCTGCATTTTGTCTTTCTTGAAGTAGTAAATTTAAACAGCATAGTGTACAAGACAATATAATATGAGTTATGTAGTGATAAGGCAAAAAAGGGAAAATTTTTGAGAAAAATATATTAAAATATTTGAATAAATATATTCAGTCACATGATACTGAATGCCTTCTTTAAACTCCAAGATATTAAGCCAATTGGATATGAGAACATTGAAATATAAGAAAACCTTTATAGGATTCACTAAAAATTACATGTGTTAAGCATTAACTATTATGATTTTTCTGAGTTAGAACAGTATATTTTGTGATTACTTATTAAGAAATTAATTTTTTAAGTTTTATGGCTATCTGGTAATGGTTTTTTATGTCTAACTATCCCAATATTAGATTTCCTAAAGTATTATTAATCTACAATATATTAGGTATCTCAAAGAGTTCTGAATACAGATTAGTTTAGTTAACATAACATGCCTGTTAGTTAGAGACATATATTATTTTAATGTATCAATATGAAAACTCAAACTCCAAGAAATTTAAACACATCTTTAAAAGTCACCCAGTTAAGTGATATGGATGGTGACAGGCAGTGAAATTTTTATCTGACACTCTAACTTTAAAGTTAACTGCTTGAATTATGCACAATTAACAGCAATGATAATGTAGAAGGGAGAGGAAGAGAAAAGAAGAAGTGCTGGATGTGACAGAATGACTTAAACAGGTTGTGTTTGCAAGTACTTTTAATGTCAGTTTTATTTCACAGACTGATTAATCCATCACATTAAAATTATTTCTGAACACCTGTTTTCTGTTAGATACTATCATTATAATAAAAAACAGAATTAACTTAGGGAGGAGAGAGCTAAATTCATGAAAGATTATAGAGAATGGGAGATGAGAACATAGAGATATATGTCAGGTATTGGGTGTTTATGGAACAGAAAACTTGGCCATTTCCTAACTTTCTGCCTCTTCTCTAAGTCCTTACTACCTTGATGTTTCAGTGTCCCCACAAACAAAGCAGATAAGAATGCAGCCCTAATTAAAAAAATTATTATGCAATTTAACCTATGTGCAGAACACTTTAATGTAACTATATGTAAGGAACCCTGACTCCAATCACTCAATAATTATTAACTATTAATCCTTGAATCAATCAGTTGTTATGCTGGTAAGCAATGATTCTTCTTAACATTGCAGTCTGTTCCCAAAGTTTATCTAATATGAGCTTTTAATAGTTTTTATCAATTAGAGTTAACAAATGAAGTAAATCTTTTTCAAACAAGGATAACTGTTCACAAGAGCAATTGGAACTCTGAAAAAAAATTCCAAAGGCCTTTGTATAATTTTCCATTTTATTCTTTATATGGTTTAATAAGTTTGCTTCACCTACATAGAAAACTTCCATTCAACAACATGTCATTATTTCTTTTTAGAAATTAAAATATTTTATTCGCATTGTTAAAATAAGGATGCTTGGTAGTGATGAGTAAGTATTAAGGACTTAAAATACAAAACTTACCTCTGTGATTTCAGGAGAAATTAGTGGTATAAAGAGAGTTATTTATATAAAGCAAGATAATTTATTTTTTGTATCAAATCTTTTTATAATAACACACTCTCAGTAGTATTCTCTGCAGTTTTACTCCTCAAAAATAACCCTGTCATATTTCAAATAAAGGTAATGAGTTAGGATCTGAGTTAGTTATCTTTTCAAGGCAAAAAAAAAAAAAAACACCTGGCAGTGAAGCCTGTGCTGAGGGAGGGCCCTCTATTGTCCCCAGTAAGGAGTCCCTTACCTTCTTCACAGGCCATGGCTACTGACTACTATTAGAGACAGAGAAGCATAGAATGGGAAATACTTTGCTCATGGATAAACTTATGAAGCCTCTATCTACCACAGAATTGAAAAAAAATGTTGGCAAAAAATCCATTCATGAACATAAATTTTGACCAATATAAATCCGTAAGTTCAAATATGACTGCCTTACTTGAGAAAATCCTAATTCCATTGTATAAATACTGGGTACAAGGTACCATGAAATAACAACAAAACAAAAAGTGTACAACATTCAACAATTAATAGGGAAACTCTGAGCAGATTAGATGCATGATCATATGCACTAGTAATATCTAGATCTAGATGCATCATCTAGATGCATGATCACTAGCAAGATCACTGGATGAATGAGATTTTGGGGGGGGTCAGAAGGAAGGGTAGTATTATATTATGGTTAGAACAAGAGAGTTCACCCAACCATGGTGCACCTGGTATTGCTCAGGGAAGTCAAACAGATTCCTAGTTATGGTGGCACTAGGATCTGGTCCCAAACCCAACATAATGCTATAATGGTGTCGTATAAAGTATGTGAAAAGTTAAGGATGGAAACCTACCAGAGTTACACATGGTAATTTCAACCCTAAATATCTGTTGTGGTCAGGTCAACAGAATCCACACATGCCTATCTGTAAACCACTACCATCACTGTGTTATTTTTTAAGTTTATATATTTATTATACTCACACCCAAAGAGGAAAAGCCATGTATGTGTCATACTAGTAATAAGCTTCAGAACAAATATTCAGTCTTAAATTTTTAAAATTATAATGATAAAATAACAATCACTTGTAGTTTAGTAATCTTTCCACATTTTACATTAAAAAACCACATTTAACAGCTGTATCTTTTGACTGCAAAATTATCTCTCTAGATCATAGATCCACTTTGCCAAGCAATTTATAACTGAAAGGAATAATAATTTTATGCTGTTTGATAAGGTACCTTGCAGAGCTATAAAAGCAATTAACAAAAATAACTATTAATATATTTTGACATTTGGAGAAGATATTTAGCCTTCTCTGGAGAAGAAACAGGTTGTGTTTTCAGCACTTGATCTCACTTACACAATTTTTCATTCTCTTGTGATATCTAGGATGGATGTGAGTCGTCTTGCTCAATTTTAGCATCACATGCTGAAGATATTTTGCAATGAATCATTTTTCTTTGTTAAATTCATTATAAGAGAGATCAAACAGAAAAGGATGTTGTCAATAAGTAATCAAGACAGAATATAGAGAAGCTACCCATTTCATTTAAAGCATTGATAATTATAGCAATTTTTATTTTAGATGTAAATCTACACTCTTTTCAATTCTGTGATACTTTCTAAAGCTGAGAATTTTATACTTTTAGATCCTATCAATTGACTTCTTGGAATGAGAGTGGGTGAGATTAATGAGCTTATTATAATTCATTAGAAAGAGGTATGTGGATGACTGCCTAGTTTAATTAGTTTTATAACTGTAGGAAATTGTTTCATATGCCAGGCTCATCATCAAGCATGACTGGAAAACATTAGAGCCGTAATCACATTTGATGTGAGGTACCTTTCCATAGATACCATGATTAACAGTACTTGTAATGAACAAGGAGTGTATAAAAAGATGGACATGACAGTATCCAGCCAAAAGGAAGTTATCGGATCAACTCTTTTTGCAAAGGGACATGCAAGCTAACATATCTCAAAATGCTGCAACATATCTGACATAACTCTTAATTACAGCAAAAGGTTGTAATGTAAATTTTCAATGACTCATACAGTATATTAAAATTATAACTAAATTACCCATCTTAGTAATCTTTCAAAAGGTACTTCTTGACCATCATTATCTCCAAATAATAACACAACTACCCAAATCTGTGAGTAAATAAGAGAAATCAAGTCACAGTTTCTTGGATGTCAATCCAAATCAAGTGTATTTCAGATGAGAGGCATATGGAAGAAATTACACATGTATGTCATAAGAACTGATTAAGGATTCTGGTTCAAGATGGCCTACTAGCAGACATGCCATGTCCCTCGGGGAACAAGGGTCAGTGTTTCCAGTAGGGATCCAGGTTGTGGATACATGCTGTGGTCATGCTCTGAGTTCCAGACACCTGCCTACATAGGATCCTTACAATTGGAAGCTGCCATTGAGGACCAGCCCTCGCCAGAGGCAGTGAGTAGTCCAGCAGCACCCCAGCCAGCAGCCCCGCTTGAACGGCCTCAGCCTGTCTGCCTGCAGGCTTCCCTCGTGTTTCTTCCCTGCTCCCGGCCTCTGCATCTATTTCCTCTTAAATTTTTATTTTTATTTCTATTTTTTTTTCCGACCTGCTGATGCTCGCCTTTCCTGTGGCCTCTGCCGGCTTCCCTTGTGTTTTTCCACCAAGCCCACCCTCCTTATCTCTATTTTTTTTCTTCTTATTCTCTTCTCACCTACCAACCTGTGCCTTCCCAACCCAGCCTCTACCCAGTCTCCCCTGTGGTTTTTCCTGCCCTAGCCCCCCCCCAGATTTTTCCCTTTATTCTTTTTTTCTCTTCCCTATTCTTTTTCTCTCTTCCTCCACAGTTTTTCCAGCACACCAAACCCTGCGGCTTCCTTGAGCCGCCATCCCCCATGGGTCCCCCCCTACCCTCACTCAGCAATGGCTCCCCATAGTATCCCTCTACTAGACATCTACCTGCAGGATGTCACATCTCAGGATAGAGACATTAGTGCAACTATGTTTATAGCAGCCCAATTCCTAATAGCCAAGAATTGGAATCAACCAAAATGCCCTCACATGGAGGATTGGATAACAAAACTTTGGTATATTTACACGATGGAATTCTATTCAGCTGAAAGGCAAAATGATATACTGAAATTTAGAGAAAAATGGTCTGACTGGGAGCAGATCTTACTACGCAATCTCTCAAAATAACAGAGAGTCAAACACCGCATATTGTCTCTCATATGTGGCCCTTAACCAGGCTAACTGTAAACTCTACTCAGACTAGTAGAAAGAAGTGAGAGGTTATGAATGAGGGGTAAGGGATGGGGGAGGGGAATGACATAAGCCTGAGGCTAAACCAAAATGGGTTCAAAATCATAAAATACAAGCATATTGTAACCTACTGAGCAAGTAGTAGGCATCCTCTCAAAAGGGGTCTGTGAATAAAAGGGGAGAGAGTCTAAGCCTGTGAAAAATTGATCAGTCTAGCAACTCCTGGTCCCAGTCACTGGCTCCTTCCGTCACTGAGCTGTTGACCAAAGTGAGCCATGAGGTTCCAAAAACAAGACAGGACACTGTCAAAGCTCTTGAATGCCCACCCCAGGCCTGAGGCAAGATCCTATTGCAGAAGAAACCACAGAAAGCCAGCGATCAGCATCTAGAGACCCTGCAAGGTCCAGTATGGCATCCAGCCCCCAGATGGTATAGTGTAGTGCTGGAAGGCACTGCATAAGGGGAAGCTGGTCAGTGACAGCTGGAGTAAACAGAGACCACTGGTATGAAACACAGTCTGAGTAGGCTGACCACACTTCCTACTGGGAGAAAACAGTGAACCAAGAAAGGAGCACTTCTGCAATGGAGGAGCCAAAGCCTGGGGGGGGGGGCAATCAACAGTTTTTAAATTTGGCCAAATATTCCACTTAGTGAGGCCCTTAACTGGAACTGGGGACTTAGGGATATATGCACTGATAGCCAGACTCTGGGGCCCCCAAGAAAAGATGCACTGTGCTAGCAATTGAAGGATAGGCTACTAAAAATAGAATCTAGCTAACTCAGAAATGTGTGTCTCAGTTAACCTATACTGATCTCACTCTCCAATGGAGATTCTGTTTGTATCTTTCAGAATGCAGTGATAGCTGTGGCCCATCCAACCCTACCAACATACTGCAGGCTGATATCTGACATCCTGGCAAGAGATGAGCTACCTCAGACATACCGTGGAGGATGCATATGGAACCCCACAGAGAATGATGGGACAAATAAGGGACCCACAGCCACAGCCATTCAGTCAACACAGGATAAGCCAGTGAGACAAACAGCAATGATATTCAACACAACCTAAAGCAGCCTTAATACTCACCCACCATGACTTAGGGAACTGAGTGGAAGAGGGGGTGGAGATTGTGAGAGCCACGGTGGAAGAGAATATCCAGAGATATGAACCCCTCAATAACAATGTACTAGGGCAGGGAGGAACCGGGCTGACTCTTAGGCTATCCATGTTCCCCAGCAACAAGGACTGATCCAGAAGGCCCACTGAGGAGGATATCCAGCTGATTGGGGATGGGGAAGGGTTGCATAGGGGAACTGGGGATAACAACTCATTGTTTGCCCATTAAATAATGTAACTCATTATGGAAAATAAAAAATAAAAAAGAGAGAAAAAAGAACTGATTAAGTGCTATTGATTAATTCAGATTAATAAAATGTATATCTTTCAGTATTCTTAAACTTTTTAACCTAGGGTCAAAAATTAAATTTAGAATCATAAGTAAGATTTTGACCTCAAATAAATGTCATTGTAACATAACTGTGGTATTATTTGTGTCTTTAGGACTCATAATTATTGTATTACTGATCAAAAACAGTTTTATCTTTTTATTTCTATGGACAAAATGTTGAAATTTCTAACAACCAAATTTAACATTTGCATGTAAAGTACATTCTTTCAATGATTAGTTATTCCTCTAAACATGTGAGCATACTAATTTCTCCTTTGCTATTTGAGAACAAACACTATTGTGTTTCACATTGGAACTACAGTTTGTGCTTTGTGGTTTATTTGTTTGTTTTTTGAGGGAGGTTCAGTTTCTGTTTTCCCCATATTTAATTTTGTTTTTTGTAGAAATATTCTAATTTTGTACCATTAAATTCTGACATTATTGAACAACAAATACAAAAAACTGTTTTTCCACTCAATATACACATATACATATACATAATAGCATGTGCTATCTCTCAGCAATCCTGTTGAAAAGCAAAGACACATCACATCCTCATGATAATGGCCACAACAAAGGAACCCTGAGTAGGTTTAATCTCCTCAACTCTCTTTTGAATAAGGTTTCCCATTAGCTTTCAAAATCACACTACAGGCCTGTAGCATGGGGACACAGAGGCAGGGTGATTTCATGTTTGAGTCCAGTCTTGGCTACACAGCTAAATTTTATATCAAAAAAGATAAAGAAAAATCAAGCTAGCATTACTACCACAAAAATAAATAAATAAACAAATAAATAAATAAATAAATAAAACACTGTAAAGGTTATGATTTGCTGGCCCATTGTGTTTTGATATACAGAACTGCCATCTATTGCTTTTGCAGAAGGCACAAAAGCATTATAAAATTAATTCATACTACATGATGCCATTGACATGATGTCATTGGTAAAATTAAAGATATTTGTTCATTTGTATTTGCTTGATTAGGTTTCATTTTGCTAGCAATACATTACTCGTCAAAACAGGATAGAAAAACAGAAAGGAAAAAGATTTTTTTTCAGGCCATGAAAGGAAAAAAAAATTCAGGAGATAATTAATAGATAAAATTACTTTTGATACAATAAGAAAAGCCTGTTTTTCTTTAAAATGAAATCGATTTTGGCAGACAAGTCACAGCAATTCTTCCAGAATGTTCTGGAGATTAGAGGATGATATAGAAGCTTCATTTCATTCGTTACACCACAGCTTCAACATCTGAAAAGTACAATAACATCAGGCCATGCATGTAAAGGCACTCTGGTGATTGAGCGGTATTCCATAAGCAAGCTCTATTTCCTGTCATTTTGCAGTGACACTGAAATATTTGCATTTTGTTTCAGTAGTAAAAGTTTCAGCTTTCACATTTTGTGAGAAATTTTCTCTATTGTTATATAAAGAATAGTCATCAATAAATAATAAGCAGATTAAATATATCCATCATCCACCATCTATCAATTTTTATAGAAAATATTAATTATCCTGAAGCTACACGTTTTCTCACTCAATTTTATGACATGATTGGAAAATTTAATATATGTGTATTTTAAAACAAGAAATAAAATTTCATTTATTTTTTATATAATTTTATTTTTAAAAACTAATTTTACTTCTTCATGCCTTCATAAAATGTTATCCTTAATCAATATGCTTGGAAATTATCTAATAAGAGATGATAAATTGGCATTTATACATTATGCATTTTCTGAATAATCCGCATTTTTTAACAAAAATATTAGCAGGGTTTTTACTTTAGGGTTGATATTCTCAGAAAAAAATCTAAAGTTGGTTCAACATGTAGGGTTGACTGTGAGTGCCGGAATGTGAGAGTATCTGACATCATTTAGATAAAGATCAAACTTAAGGGTAAAGGCCGACATAAGCTTTATTTTAGCTCCTACCACTAACCATAGTAATGACATTAAAGAATCGCTACATATCTCCAGTATCAGGTAATTACAGAGATGTAAAAATAGTAAGAAGAAGCCATGACTCAAAGCCTCATAAGATGAAAACAAGGACATTTGCTGGGGCTCAAGAGAAAACAAAATTCATGTGTTAATATTGAGAAACAATATTGACACAAAATTGAAAGAAAACCTTCAGATTCAACAAAGCTCTCAACAACATGCTAGGAAAGTGTTTATAGTTTTCAAAACAGTACATATATATATATATATATATATATATATATATATATATATATATATATATATATACTGTATATATATACACTAAAATCATATACATATATATATATATGATTTTAGTGCCTGACAAATAATATGGCCATTTTACTTGGTGACAGCATTTTAATCTCTCTAGTTGGAAGGTAGTAATAATTGGAGGTGTACAGATAATGGATTTCTTTTCTTTTTTTTCCCTTCTTTTCTCTGTCTTTGCTTTCTTTTTCTTTCCTTTTCTTCTTTCTTTTTTTTTTTGTTGTTGTTCTTGTTTTGTTTTTCGAGGTAGGGTCTTGCTTTAGCCAAGTCTGACCTGGAATTCACTATACACTCTCAGGGTGGTCACAAATTCACAGAAATCCTCCTACTTCTGCCTCCTTAGTGCTGGGTTTATAGGTTTGCACCACACTGATTAAAATTCAAATCTGTTAAGAAGTGCAGTGGTTTGGATCAGATGTCTTTCATTAAATTCATGTGTTTTTGTCTCCATAAAGGTGGAGCCTTGCTGGAGGCTGATCTTAAGGTTTGTTAGGCCCCAGTGTACCATGGTTAGTTGGATCACTCTCCTGCTTAATTCAAACTTTTAATAAGTTCTTGAGCAAGAGAATTTCCTTGGTTTCCATAGTTTGATTATATCAGCATCTCTGATTTTTTCTTTTGTCATTTGCATGTATTTGGATAAATTTGTACAAATGTGAAAGAAAAAAATACTGTGAAAAAGAAAGAAAAATGAAGCAAATGCAAGAGAGAGAAACAGAGTGCTGGTAAAAGAGATCTGGAAAGAAGGGAAGTAGAGAGAATCAGAATGAGAAGATAAAAGGAAGGAAATGGTTGGTGTAGTGTATGATCTCCCTAGAACACACTGAAAGGTAAATATTGGTAATCAAGCTACTCTATACTATGGACCAAGTGAAGCTGAAGTCCATTTTCCAAAGGGAAACATGGTGTTTTCCTAGGTGATTTGCAATATCCAAGCCCTTCCACAGAGCCAGAGATTCACGGGAGAATGAGACAAGTATCCAAAATGGATACCACAGCGTCTTCCTGGCCTAGTCTCAGAAATCACCTTCTGTCAATTTGGTAATATTCTCTATATTAGAAGCAAGGCAATAAACATAACCTTTGCACAATGAAATATACATGCTTAAGGGTCTACAGGCATGAGGAGGCATTATTTGGGAGCACTAAACTGCCTTTAGCCTCCAATAATTCTAACATCTTTCCACATTTATGATATATTTCTCCCATTTTTCCCAATAACATCTTGTCAAAGTCATCTGAAGCAAACCTGCTCATGGCTTAGATCCTTGGTATAGTTTCATAGATAAATCTTGAATATGGTTCCTCTTGATCTGAGGTATGTAGACATTGAACCTGCAAATGTACAGCACACAGTAAAATGTGTAAAATCCTGGAAACATTTGTGTTTAGAAAGGAGGAAATGTCAGCCCTGAAGAAGCCACTGGCTTGCTGCAATTCTGAAGTCTAGTTATGCAATTAGTCAATGTCACTAAAGATTGAAGAGGTTGAGCAGAATTCTCCATGGCTCTTGACTTCAACCTCTGTCAATGGTCATTCATCTAAGTAGCTCTCACTCCACTCTACACAGCTGAACTCTATGAGTCCAAAATGTCTCTTGTTCTCAACTGTCTGTTCCCCTCTGGTCAAGCTGACATGTCTGCAGATATAACTTTTAAGCATTTCATTGGTACTTTTAAAAATAATCAGAGTTTATATCATTTGACGAAATATACACTCATGAATCTCTCAAAATTAGCTCTTTTATCCCAGCCTCCTATAATGATAGTTGAATAATAGCACCCTTAAGGTACATCATGATGTTTCAAAAGGCTTAATAGATACATTCTTAAACTCTTTAATACCTTTCTGACCTACCAACATTCATTTTATGAGGTCATAATGAAAGGTTTTATAATCACATCCTTGCTCTCATCTGTAGGTTTTCTGGAAGTGTCATAAATGTGACCTTTGCTTGAAGCCATTTTTCAAGTTCAGTGAGGATTTGTAGGAAGGCAGTGTCAGGTTCAAGTGATCACAGCTACAGAATCTCCTTGTATGGCACCGTAGATTGCTTCTTCCACACTCTGCTGATATACCTGCTTAGGCAGATCATCCAAATTTACTCAGTACTCTTCGTATTCTTCATTTTTCTTGTATCAGTCATAATATTAAAATATGTAGTACAAGACATCTCTTTCTTTAGTTTCCAATACAAAGTATTTAACTTGCCTAAACGACTTCTTAACCTACAGCCTATCTGAAGACCATGTTGATCTAGTAACTGCTCAAGAAGGCACATTGTACTTTCACTTACATTTTCATCAAATTCAGCCCAAAGCCAAACCACCCACCTTTCAGACATTTGTTAGAACAACATTTTGCATGCAGAAACAAAATCCATATTTGGTGTTCATCACTGCTAAAGAATGTATTCTACAACTCAATGACTTAAAGTAAGTTTTAACTATTTCAGTTCTTGAGTTCAAAGTCTAGGCATACATTACCTAGTGTGCATGTATTCCTTAAGGATCTATTGCTGCTGCAACAAAGAATGTAACCACCCCTCTCCAAGGTTCTCTTCAGTCTGTGGGTAAGCATCCCTAAGAAGGGATTCATCATGATTACCTATTCAAAGAAGTGCCTCATGACATGGCTACCTTATCATTAGGCAATTCTAAGCAGGCTGGGTTAAAAGACCAAAAGTATAGTGAAAAAAGAGGGTGGGGATGGCCAGGATTTGGTGGGCCAGGTTTTGGTCCTGACACTCGGAAAGCAGATGTCTAGGCTACCCTGAGACCATATAGTAAATTCCAGGCCAGCCTGAGTTAGAACAAGACCCTACCTTGAAAACTCAAAGGGAAAAAGAGGGCTGGAGAAATGGATCAGCTATTAAGGTACTTGCCTATAAAGCCTAATGACCTGGGTTTGATGCCCAATATCCACATAAGGCCAAACACACAAAGTGCTTGTAAAGAACCATTTAGAGTTCCTTTGCAGCAGCTAGAGGCAGTGTCCTTCCAATTCTCTCCATCTGTCTCTCTTCTATCTCTCTCTACTTGCAAATAAATAAATAAAAATAAAAAATGCTTATTCCTATATTTTATACAAGTAAAGTAAATCAGTAACAAGGTTAATCATGGGACTACATTTAAGAGAACCTGGCTGAATACTAGGCTATCCATGGTCCCCTGTCACAAGGACTGATCCAGACGACCCACGGAGGAGGACATCCAGCTGATTAGGGATGGGGGAGGGGGGCATCGGGGAATTGGGGATAATAACTCACTGTTTGTCCACTAAATAATGTAACTCATTATGGACAATAAAAAAAAAGAATTTAACAACTACAAATACCTGGCAGAACTACTCCATTTTACTCCTACTGTGGTTTCAACGTCTCCTTCCAACAAACAAACAAAACAAAACAAAAAAATCCACAAAAACAAACAAACAAACAAAAGGTAATGGCTTAGAAATTTTACTGTCAAATTCAACTGCTCAAGCTACCTGGGAGTAGGGTGTTTGGGAGATGATTGACCATGGATGAATCCTGAGGACAGAGATGTCATGGCTACTATAGCTTTATAGGAAGAAGACAAATACACTCTGTATCATGCTTGCTTCTCTCACCAGGGTTTCTTCATCATATGTTACCATGACCTTGACTTCAGTTTCCAGAATTTTAAAAACCAACCATATTTTTTGTAAATGATATCATTGGGATTATTGCATAATAACAGAATATGGACTAAGTCAACTACTGTGTCACTTAAAGAAGACACCAGTGTGCATTAGCCACAGTAGTTGAAGAAAAGCTTTCATTTGACTGTTAAAATTACTTTTTTTTCAGATCTAGGTTGTGATATATATATAAAGACATTCACTAAGAAATGGTCCTAAAAGTTCATTGAGCCAGGGCAACCATTTGGTTTATTTCTGCATCATCAACCTATAATTAACTGATTTCTAGATTAAAAAGAAGTTCTTAAATCATGACCACAGTTAGAACAGTGGATGCAGGGAAAAAGGAACCCTCATTCACTGCTGGTGGGACTAGAAGCTAGTTCAACCACTTTGGAAAACACTGTGGAAATTCCTGAGCAGAATGGACATAGAATTACCAATGGACCCAGTCATCCCTCTACTAGGCATCTACCGGCAAGATGTCACATCACAGCATAAAGACATTTTTGCAACTATGTTTATAGCAGCTCAATTCATACTAGCCAAGAATTGGAATCAACCAAAATGTCCATCCATGGAGGAATGGATAACAAAACTCTGGTATATTAACAAAATGGAATTTTACTCAGCTGAAAGGAAAAATAAAATATCAAAATTTAGAGAAAAATGGACTGACTTGGAGCAGATCTTACTAAGGGAACTCTCAAAAGAACATGTACTGCTGTATAAGTACCGCACACTAACGGATTGCGCTACTGGAGCTCCTAAAAGAACAGATAGACAAGCACTGGATATTCTCCCTCATGTGTGGTTCCCAACCACACTGACTTTAAACTCTACACAGTCCAGTTGGGAAAAGTGAGAGTTTGTAAAAGAGGGGTAAGGGGTGACGTTGAGGGAAGGGGATGACTTAAGCAGAAACTAAACCAAAAGCAGTTCAAAATCATAAAATCCTCATGTGGATACTGTAACCTATGGAGAAAGTAGTGGGTATCCTCTGGCAAGAGGGGTCATGAATAGAAGGGGAGAGAGTCTAAGCCTGTAAAAAATCAATCAGTCTGGCAACTCCTGGGACCAATCACTGGCTCCTTACATCACTGAGCTGTTGACCACAGTGACCCATGAGGTCCCAAAAACAAAACAGGATTCTGTCAAAGTTCTTAAATACCAATCACAGGCCTGAGGCAGGATCCTGTTGCTGAAGAAACCACAGAAAGCCATCTATAAGCATCGAGAGACCCTGCAAGGTCCAGAACGGTAACCAGTCCCCAGATGGTACTTAGTGCAGTGCTGGAAGGCACTTCATAAGCTGCCAGGAGAAACTGGTCAACGACAGCTAGATTAAACAGAGACCACTGGCATGAAATGAAGTCTGCCACCAGAAGTAGGCTGAACACACTGCCTACTGGGAGAGAACAGAGAACCATGAAATGAGTACCTGTGCAAAGGAGGAGCCAAAGCCTGGGGGAGGCATTCAACAACTTAAATTTGGCCAAGTAATGCAATCAGTGAAGGGGAGCCCTTAACTGGAACTGGTGACTAAGGATGAAATACAATGGGAGCCAGAAACTTGGGCCCCCCAAAGAGAAATGCACTATATGAGTGATTTACAAAGAGTTATTAACAAGAGAATGTAGCCAATTCAGAAATATGTTTCTAGGTTAACCCATACTGATCTCACTCTCTGACAGAGATTCTGTTTGTATTTTTCAGAATGCAGAGAGAGAGAGAGAGAGAGCTATGAATCCTCCAACCCTACTAACAAACCACAAGCCAATGGCTGACATCTGGGCAGGAGATGAGCCTCACCAGATATTCCTTGAAGGATCCATATAGAACCTGGCAGATAGTGATGGGGCATGCAAGAGACCTATATCCACAGCCAATCAGTCAACCCAGGATAAACCAGGCAGACAGACACCAATGTTTTCAAAACAACCTAAAGCAGAAGTACCGAGACACCCTAAGACCTCAACAGTAAAACAGCCTTAATACTCACCCACCATGACTCAGGGAACTGAGCAGAAGAGAGGGCGGAAAGATTGTAAGAGCCGTGGTGGAGGAGAATATCCAGAGACATGCCCCCCCCTCAGTAAGAACATACAAAGGGGGGTGGAACCCGGTTGACTCCTAGGCTATCCATAATGCCTTACCCCATGGATACCCCCATGGATACCCATGGACTGATCCAGACTGCCCACGGAGGAGGATACCCTGCTGATTGGGGAAAGGGAAGAGGGAAATCAGGGAGACGGGGATATTAACTCATTATTTGCTCATTCAGTGTATCTAATTATGGATAATAAAGCGGAAAAAAAGATTTATTCAACATTTTCATCCTCCATCTTTAGAGCTGTGAATGGTCACACAACTACTAAATTCTTCTCAGGAGAATTTATCTCAGAAAAAAAAAACACTTGTAAGTACAAAGAAATGTATCACAGCAAATCTTCATGTTCCATCTTTCCCTTAAATGTCAAAGATGGAGTCAGTAGAGAAGGCTCTCTTTTGGGTAAATATTATGGTTTTTAAGCTAATGACATCATACACAATTTCCAAATTTGTATGACATACAGAGCATCTGAGGGATAGCTTTGAACCACATAAATGGCATCCAACTCACTTAATAGTCTGATCCTGTTATACAGGCAATTTATTCTAAAGTGAAGTGAGAATGAAGGCAGCACTGTCCCTGTCAATGTACTATAGTCCACACTCCATATGAGCTTTTGTGATAAATGCACAGGTTCTTAGGTCTAGTCTGTGACTTCTACTTTTGCATGATCTCCACTTTTATACCAATAGAAATAAAAGAAATATGAATTACTGCCCAAATGTATTAATTCAAACATTTGTGTAGTAATGTATCCAGACTGAAACCTGAAAACAATTAAAAGCCCCATTAAATTATAACCCCTGTGACAGTCATGCCTATACTGAACCAGAGGGCATGATTTGCCTGATGTGTAAGTATTACAGAATATAGGATACATTCTCGATTATATGCATATCAAATTACAACTAATACTAAATGCATCAACAAAGTCATGTTGGATTTATGAAATTTTGGAATGACTGCCACATATAAGTAATATACCAGATAAAGTAGAGTGTGTACTTGCTGTGTGAGCATGCACACATTTTTCTACTATTTATTTAGGTCTACTATTATTTAATAGTAATAATTCTAAGTCTTGTTTTGTAACAGAATTTCTTTATACAGATTATTCTACATGAACTGGAGAAATTATGTATATGTTCCTTT
Organism: Zapus hudsonius; assembly: GCA_004024765.1. Lineage (NCBI taxonomy): Eukaryota > Metazoa > Chordata > Mammalia > Rodentia > Dipodidae > Zapus > Zapus hudsonius. Next base: position 2,944 of record PVHP010031564.1, on the reverse strand, counting down.
CAGGAAGCCATTTTCACAAGCAAACAGTATTTCTGTCTCTACTCCAAAACACGCATTGCTATATTCAAATATAAGAGGCTTCTTATGCTGAGATTATTTTCATTAGCATGCATAAATTTCCATATTTATAACAATTTATGCTTTAAAATTTTCTGCTTTGTTTAACTAACTAAAATTATATATTATATTTTATAGGATATATAATAAATATCTTTTCTTTAGACAATATATGTATTATTTATACTTTATGACCTTTCCTCCTGAATGCCGTGAATAATCCTTTATCTTTCTTTGTTTTTGTACACCATCCTACAGAGGATTCCACACTGCTAACAGTTGTAAATTTCTAAAAGTTCCTTAAAGAATCATGTTCCCCTTCATACACCAATCGTTTTGTCTGCTCTTAATGTCCTCTCCTAGCGAAAGTTAACTCATTATTTATAATTAAGCTCAGATATTATCTTCTCATGAAATCTTAATCTCTGGATTTTATGTTGAATTAAAAGTGTATAATAACCCTTACCACTCTATCTACCAACATAATACACACACATACACACACACTTTTTCTACAATGTTCCATAGAGGGAATAATGATGTGTCCCAGGTAGGACTGAGTATTCTTTAGTCTGCTATTTTCAACACTTAATGAGTTATGAGTTCCTGTATTAACATTTTCTAAATGTCAGGAGAATTTGTGGGGAGCTTTTCTGATCAGAGCTGACAGAAGAATGGATATGTGAATATAAAGATTCATATTTAACAGGCAGTTTGACAACATATCTGTTTAGCAATAAAATAGAATTCTCATCTTTAGGGTATATTGTCTCTTCAGCCATGGGCTTTTGACCTCATTTTTAGTACTCAGCATTCCCTCCTGTGGAGCAGGCCTCAAATCCAACCAGCGTGTTTTGATACCCCTGTGACAGTCACACCTATACTGAACCAGAGGGCAAGACTTGCCTGATGTGTAAGTATTACAGAATATAGGATACATTCTAGATGATATCATTGATGACCTTTCCCTCTAGCATCCTTCATTAGAACTTTTGTAGACATCTCCATGTTGTTGGGATGAACATCCAAACCAGGCACAGTATTTTGGAGGAAGCCATTTATTTCAAGTTTATGGATCCAGGGTAGAAGTTCTATCATTGGCAGAAAAATCTGTTTCCATATATCCAAGCAAAGCAAAACCATCACCATCCAACAAACACAAGTACAAAACTGGCAGCAAACAGTAAGGACCCCACCAGAGATCAGACTGATCTGTATAACTTTGGGCTAAAAATCAGATTTGGCCCCAAACCCACCTTAGGGCTGTACCCCAGGATCTGCCCCTAATGACACCTCCTCTAGCCTGGTGACTAGGAGCTGAAATAAAACACATGAGTCTATGGGTTTCTTACATTCAAACTACAACAAGCACCTTTTGGCGCTATGAAAACAAGCCATCAGGAAGGAAGTTTGTCCCTGAGCTTCAACTTGACATCTCTATATTCTGTACCTAAGAGGTTTGCTGTATCCAGCAACAGGGTCTGGTGGGCAGCCAAGAACCAAGGCAACAGCCTGCATTATTTCTGGTACCTTGGTTGGCTTCCATGATCAATGACTCTCAGGGAAGTATCTAAGAGCATCATGACCACAGGTTTAGGACACCTTTTATTCTGTTATTTTTTTTTATTAATATATTTTTATTAAGTCTGCTGACAAGGTAGATTTGTTATGGCGTTTTCACATCTCTTAAGTTTTGGTTGGAACTCTCCTCTCTCCTTTTACTCACCCATCTCACCAATCTCAGCCTTGCTTAACCCTTACCATTCCTGATATCCCACATCCCATGGTTTTCATTTCACTTGTGGTCTATCTCTGCCTTAAGGCTTTACCTTCAATCTTTGTCCTTTTTTAACTTCCTTGTCTAGGCAGACACTCAAACTTGAACCCACTGGCCTGAAGATTTGAAGACAGGGTCCACTTATAGAGACAAATTGTGATATTTGCCTTTTGGAGCTCAAGTTATATTGCTCAATATACTTTTTGCAATTCAGTTCAATTTTCTGCAAATTTTATAATTTCATTTTTCTTGATAGCTGAGGAAAATGCTACTGTACACATGGCCTACATTTTTACCATCAGTTGATGGACATCTAACTAATTCCATTTCCTAGCTATCATGAATAGATGAGTGAACATGGATGAGCAGGTATATCTATAGTAAAGTATGGAATCCTTATGGAATTAGCCCAGAAATGATATGTGTCCTATGATATTTCTCCTTTCAGCATTTGGGGAAATTCCACCCTGATTTTCATGGTGATTGAATCAGTTATATTCCCACTGCCAGGGAAATAAAGGTTGTTCCCTTTTACTGACTCCCTCACTACCATTGGCTAGCCTTTGGTTTCTTCATGATTGACATTCTCACCCTAGTGACATGGAAACGTAGAGTAGTTTTGACTTGTATTTCCCAGAAGGGTCGAGATGTTGATCCATTATAAATAACTGTATGTATTTCTTCTTTTGAGACTTCTGTGCAGTTGCATATCCCATTAACTTTTTTATATATTTTATTTTATTTTATTTGATGTTTGCATCCTGCTTCCTTGTTGAAAATCTTTATAAACTCTAGAAACTTTCTTGTGGAGTCTTTCAGGTCTTTTCTATAAATAAGCATATCATCTGCAGATAAGAATAGTTTGAGCTGCTGGAGATTTACTCAGGAAATTTTTTCCCACTCCTATTTCGTGCAGAGTACCTCCAATTTTTTCTTCCAGTATATTCAGGGTTACCGGGTTTATATTAAGATCTCTGATCCATTTGGAGTTGATTTTTGTGTACGGTGAAAGGAGTGGGTCTATTTTCATTTTTTTACACGTGTTTATCCAAGTCCTCCAGCACCATTTGTTGAAGATGCTATCTTTGGCCCAGCGTACATTGTTGGCCC
>PVHP010031563.1:0-20893 GCA_004024765.1 Zapus hudsonius | reverse complement strand
GATGAACAAAGATGTAGTAAGAAAGAATCAATCACATCCAACTCAGTAAACTAGTGAAGCCCTAAAATGAATAGTGGTAGAAATAAAAGAAGTAAATGATAATTCAACCAACTAGGGAAGCAACCAATAGAATTACAGTGATCAGTGATCGGAAAACTTCTCTCCATAAAAACCCTAAAATAAAAAAGGTTTTAACATTTCATTTAAAAGACTATTGGCTTAGATTAGAAAACATGCATATCTATCTGTAATATAGAAAAAAGACAGACTGCATTGGCAAAGATATACACAGATCCACCGTTAAAGACAGCTACTCTCTCTCTTGCTCTGAGAGAATTCCACTGCCATGTACTCAGGTGTGTCTTTCTTCTGAGTTCCTCTCTATCCATTACCCTTCATGTTAAACCATTTAAAAATATCTCCATTAAACCCCAACCTCATTAAAAAAAATTAATGGTGGAGGTCAACACAAGAAGTGAATGAAGTAGAAAACAAGTCATCATACTTATTCCGTTATCTTAGAAGGAAGACTTTAAGGCAAGATTAGGAGTTTCAGGACATGACATCTGAGTACAGGAAAACATCCATCAAGAAGATAGAATTATTATAAATTACAGGCATTGAACATTTCATAAAACACACATGGACATAAAGGACAGAATAGTCCTAGTTCAACAATAGTGCATGGCTTCAATACACCTCACTCAGCAAAAGGAAATCCACATGAAAACTCAACAAAGAAATTTCAGAGTTAATCTGATTCTCTCTATGCACAAAGTGGTGCATCCATCTGGAGTTTGTTTGCAGAGGTGAAAGGACCTAGTGTGCCCATACTCATTCTCTCTCACTCTCACTCTCTCCCTTGCAAATAAATAAGATTTTAAAAATAAAATACTAAAGAAAGAAATCGAAGGAGACTTATAATGTTTTACACTGATTGTCAAACTGACAGGTCTAGAATCGCCTGTCTAGTGTGCTAGATTGTGGGCAGCAGGAAGTTAGTCTTGATCAGACATGGATTCCTTTTCTGCCAAGAGTTCTGTTCTTGTGCCAGGATGAGGTGGCATTTGGGGATGGCATCTCCTCGTTCTCTTAGGCCCTCAGTCTCTAACTGAAACTGCCTAAAAGAAGCTAGCTTTCTCCTAACCTCCTTCAATATGAGAATAAGACAAGACTGAGAAAAGGAAGATGCCTACATGAACTAATCAGGGAAATGAAGGACTTAGGGTGTCCTTGGGTATGTATGAAGACTGCTCAGAAGGGCTCTTTACTTTTGACTTTTCTCTTTCCATGGTATTGAATTTGGGCACACTCAGAAATTTGTAAATAAGCAACTACCTAAAAATAGGTACACAAATAATGGTCTGATTGATGTGAGGGAAATACAGACACACTGAGAAGGGGAAGCAAGTAGTGCTTTCACCTCATAGGTCTGAAAAAGATTATCTATCTATCTATCTATCTATCTATCTATCTATCTATCTATCTGATATAGGGTCTCACTAATTATGTAGTGCACACTGGCCTCAGGCTTCCAAATCCTAGGATTACAGATTTGTGTCATCATGTCTGGGAGTCCAAACTTTCCAATTTTGAATGTCTCTAACATTAACTATATGTAGCCTGTAAATACAATGGATTTGCATATATGTTTTAGACTTCAGGGTTCATTTATAAATTTGCACTCATGAAACTGGGTTTGTTTCTGTTTTGGCTTACTTTACAAAGCAAGGTTCTTGTCTGGAACAGAAATTGTCCTGTTTTCTAGTTTTACTGTAAACATCCCTCACTCTGTTTCATTATCAATTGAGTGGTTCTGAAAACAGGATGTACCTAACAATCAATGTTCTGAAGAGCACTCCCAATTACAGAAGTAAGTTATGAAACAGTTGCCACTGTTGCCCTATTCTACAAGAAGCAAATTCTCCAAGAAGAAATCCTGATATGTTCAAAAGCAAAAGTGAATTTTATATACTCACATAATTGTAAAAGAGGTGTCATTAGACACTTAAAAAGGAAATTACTAAAACCACATCAAGAACCATAGATAAGATCCTTCAAGTTTTATACTCATTTCTCAATGTAATAAAATATGGGAAAAGACAAGTTGGAAAGATGATTGTGCAGAATCTAGAAAGACATGCTAGAGGTCATTTACTTTAGCAGATGTGATGGGAAGACGCTGAAGGGCGTTGACAAGGGAGACATGTGATCTAGGTCATATCATTATGATCTCCTTGGCATCTTTGCATAGAATGGATTGGTAGGATTGACATAGACCCCTCTCAGGCAAGAACTATGATGGTCAAAGTGACAGATACTGCTAGCTTTCACTTGGATGGAAGGCATGGTGGACATAGGCGAAGGAAAGAGTAAGAATGCCTTATCTGGAATTAGAATATGGTGGATGGTTGTTTACGGCAACTTTGAAACAGACCCACGTAAGCAATGCTCTCAGTTTTCTGGGTTCTGCTACTAGGCAGGTAAGACTCTTATTGCTCAAATTGAGAATGACTGGGGAAGAAATATGTGCGTGTGTGTATAAGATTTTAGTCCCAAACACATTACTGTGAAACGTGTGAAAAATATCAAGCAGCAGTTAAATATATGACTTTGGAGCTCTAGGGAGAGGCCAGAGCAGTAACTACAAATGTGAAAACTACCAGCAAATATTGGGCTCTGTGAAACAAGGGAGTGAGTAGATGAGGACTCCTTAGGGAGGAAGAACCAAGCAGAAATCTTCATCTCACCAATCACTAGAATGAGCAGAAGACTTAAAAACCACAGATGCTCACCAGGTCACTTCAATATTAATATGCCATTAGGATTGGGATCTCTCAGTACAGAGAGGAAGGAGACAAAAGGAAGAAGAACAAGGCTGTGGGCAGTGCCAAGATACTGAGGCCAAGAAGGGAAAGACCATAGGAAGATTCCACAGACACAAAGTGGTCAAAGAAAAGAGATAATTGCATAGAACCTGAGATGGTAATTAGTTACCCCTTATCAAAAGACAAGTTGGGAAATCTTTATGGATGGGGGGGCAGCTGATGTCTCACCATTGCCTCACATCAGGGATCCAAAGTCTGAGCCAGCCTCTCTGCCTTCTGACATGAACCTTCTTGTTGCTGGGACAAAACACATAACCAGAAGCAGCTTGTGGAAGGAAAGGGATTATATAATTGGTTTAGTTTCAAGAGGAAATTTCACCATAGCAGGGAAAGCATGGCAGAGCAGACAGGAAGGAAGTACTCTAAGGACCGGGATTGGAGCTGGGATGAGTGACCCCAAAGCTTCACCCCAGTGACACACCTCCTCCTGCAAGGCTCCACCTCACTAAGGCCCCACAACTTTCCCAAATTGTCACCATCTGGGGGCCTGAGCCTATGGGGAATATTTCATTTAAACTATCACACCTTCCTAAGAAAAACCAAATTAGGAACACTGATTTCAAGTTTATCAGTAAGCTTCATTTTCTTAACAAGTTATAAGCGAGAAGGTGCCCAGAGAAGCACCTAGATTTCTTTTTTTATCATACACACCATACAGGCACATGCATTAAAAAAGATTGAATCTGAAGTCTCTCTTACCTCTACATGGTAGTAAATAAAGGCATTTGGTGTTTGGAAAGGCAAATAAAACAAGGCATGTTATATACTTTTCCTAAGAGGAGAAAATGTGTTACTCTCGATATGCCATCTGCCCCCAGCATCTTTCCTCACAGGCTTGCTGCATTTGAAGTGATTTTCTCAGAACTTGCTGCCTTGTGTCATACACCAGGAATCTTTCCTATCTCCTTGACCAGACTGTGAAGATAGGGCCTAAGACTTAATCTTGTCCCTAAGGACTCCAATTCACAGAATGGTTTCTTCGACCTTAGGAGTACTCAGTAAACAAAAGCTTTTACTTATACAATAAACTTCATCTCCCTTCTACTTTATCATTACATATATATTTGTGTGTGTACGGATGTGATGTGTTGCCCACATGACATGGTGTGTGTGTGGAGGTCAGGGGACAACCTTGCGGTGTTTCTCCACTCCTTCTACCTTCTTTTTAAAAATATTTTATTTATTCATTTTCTAGCAGACATACATACAGAAAAAGAGAGAAAGAGAGACAGACACAGAGAGAGAAAGCACCAGGGCCATACCTTGTGGGTACTGGGGAATTGAACCCAGGGCCTTAGGCACTGGAAGCAAGTGCCTTAACGATGAGCCATCTCTCCAGCCCCCACCTTCTTTTGTGACATGGTTTCTATCATTGTTTTTACTGCTACTGCTTATAAGCTTCTGTATTTTCCTGGTCTCCTGTTGTCATTGGGTCACTGTAATTTCAGGTGCATTTTTATTTTACATACAGCTTTTTCAGGGGCACTGAGGAGAATCTGACTTGGGTGCACACACTTGCAAGCAAGCACTTTTACCCACTAAGCTCTCTCTCTAGCCTCTACTTTTCACTGAATTTCTTAGTTTTGCATTAATACAGTAGTGGTCAGAATCATGGGCTCCCAAGATGTCCATATCCTAATAGCTTGCTATATGAACATGAACCCATTTCTTTGCATGACAAGAGGGCCCCTGCAGGTATTAAGTGAACTGAGAGGACTTTCCTATATCATCTAGTTGGCCTACAGAAATCATATTAGTTATCCTAAAAAGGCAGTGTTGTCAGAGAGAACCTGAATATGCCAGTGCCCTGTTGGTCTTAAAAATGGAGAAGGGACCACGAGGTGGGAGTAAAGCTGCCTCATGAAGATGAAAAAGGCAAGAAAAGTGAACTTTTGTCAGAGCTTCCAGAAGGATCTGGACTACATGACACTTCCTTTTAGTCAAGTTAGGAATTCTATCTAGTTAACCATAACATCATAAATTTGAATTAAACAATATATTCATTTAGTTATTTGAGAGGAGAAAGAGGGCGAAAGAAAGAGAGAGAATGGGCACATCAAGACCTCCTGCCACTACAAACTGGCAACATGTGCCACATTGTGTGCCTGGCTTTACTGGGGGTATTGGAGAACTGAACTCATGTCATCAGGCTTTATATGTAGGTGCCTTTAAACACCGAGCCATCTCTCCAGCCCTAGAATTGTTTTAAGCCAATACAAATGTGTTATTTTTTAATATGTATGTGCACACCTGTTTGTGTGTGCACACATGCATGAATGTGTGTGTGTGTGTGTGTGTTTATGTTCACAGGTGTGTGCATGCCACGGAATTTGCATGGAGGTCAGAGGATAACTTCTGGCTCAGTCTTCATGTTTCTACTTCATTCAAGATGGGGTTTTTCTCTCTGGATCTCACTCTTTATCTATGCACTTTCTCCATTTGTGCTTCTAGGGCAATTTTCCTGTTTCCACCAATCATCTCACCAGTAATGTGCTGGGACTACAGAAACCCATGGTGGCTTCAACATTCCAGCTTTTTATGTGGGGTCTGGTGATCAAATTTGGTAGCTCAGGTTTCTATGGCGAGTGCTTTGCCCTGGGAACTATCTCCCCGCACAGTGTGTGTGAATGTCTTACGAGAACAAGGAGAACACAATACAATTGTCTTGGCAATAAACTAAGTGTCATCTACTACCTTTTCAAAGAATAATCTCTTCTGCCTGAGTCCATCATCCTTTCTGATAGTAAAAGAAATGGCTTTAACTTTGGAATGGGAAGGGGATTTCACAATTTTGCCTTGTCAGTACATCCTGGCATGTTTCTGATCAATTACTTGTTTTTGAAAGATATTCCTCCAGTGAAAAAAAATAGAGTGCCTATGATGCAGAAGGTGAGAAAGAGGCTATGCTGCTGAACAGAATAAGTTTAGTTTCAGTATTAGCAAGGACACTGGGCTGTCAGCACTGCAGCTGGACAGAGACTGCACTTCTAGGTGCTCAGAATAGTGGGAAATGTGTCACTCTCCTCCAAAGCTAAATCCTGCAGACCCCCTCTTTGCTCTGAGGGAATACAGTGATCCCATGCTGCACCTTTAAGTGATCAGTTGGGCATATAAACAAGCATCCTCACCAGCCTTCAGGAGTCTCACACTTTTTTGAGAAAATCTGAATCTTTAAGTCCATGACAGGAGCAAAGGATATGGATAGCCTGTTTTCTCAGCTTAAGAGCAGTTAGAATAAATGAGGTCCTCACTCAAAGGCACTTTAACCCCTGAGATACAATCTTGTATAATGTGTATTTACAGCTTGGTAATGTGAAACTTTCCTGAGATACTCAAAGAAATGCATAACCCTGAAAAAGGGCTGCAATACCGTCATCTTTTATTTAAGAACTTTCTACACAGACAGTGCTCTGCATAGAAATCTATGAACTGTGCTATTTCTATTCTACCTAGCCTCATGACTCAGCTGAAGCCTCCAGCTAAATGATCACACCAGTCTCTTGTTAGATCTCCAAGGGCAGCTAGTAACATGGGAGGGGCCCAAGGGTGGGCTCTGTTTTACCTCCAAGGCAGTCATGTGCTCTGCTGTCTGGCCTCTGTTTCTGTCCTGGGTATAATGACATGAACAAAAATATGGAAGCAAAGTCTCTCCTTAAAGTGGTAGAGGTGGGTATACCTACCGTGTGAGAAATTATACATCATGGGTGGGGGCTGGGTTGCATTCGCAGTGCACAATAAATGAATGGATAGTAACATTAGCTACTGGAAATTATTTCTTTTAATGCTATAAGCTGTCAGTTATATAGTGTCATCTCTTCTGTGTCTTAATTTATCAAGAACTGGATTGATTAAACGTGGGGTGGTTTGGTTCAATAATCATGCAGAAGAAATAATGTCACGATTATAAAGTTACCTGGACTAAAACTGACATATTCTTCTCATCCTCTGGTTATCCTATCCATTAAGACAGAAGTTGGCAGATTATAGCCTATAGGCCAAATAGGAGCCCACTACCATCTGTTCTTATGCATGCCACAGGCTAAAAATTGTTCTTACTGTTTTAGATAGCTGGGAGAAAAAAATCAAGCCCAAGAACATTTTATGACATGTGAGAATTCTGTAGAATTTTAGTAGAGGGTCATCAATCCCTTTAGACATCATCTGTGGGGCAACTGAACACTTAGCTTAGAACATGAGCACAAAAAAGACACAGACACTCACCTTCACAGGGTGATGCTCACCCTGGGTAAGGAGCTTGATGCCAGGTTCCTACCTCCTCTATGGCGTCTGCATCAAGTGATCTTGTTACATAAGATCCCTGCACCTGGCTCCTTGTACCCATCCACTTTACAAGTCACCCCGAGAATTTGAGAGCATGAAAATATGCAGCATGTAGAGAGCAGCCTGGAAAACACCTTCATGTTCTGAGATGGCCATTGTACTACTATAGCTGCTGCTTGTGATGACTGTAATTATTATACTAATGTGCCATCCCCAGGTATAACCTTGCACTTGCTTCATCTTTCCTGGACACTGTGGTTGACACTAATGTATAGTTTCATCAACTCTAAAAATTATCTTCTCATTAATTGGTCCTAATACTTTTGAAAATTGTCCCAGTCTTCTTTGCAAATGATGGCAGTCATCAATTATTGTGGCACCATAATGATAACTAAGTATAAGTTTAGCTCAAAGGACAGTCATTTTAGTGCTATTATCTTGTCTTATTGTCATAGTTTTCAGAAATGTATCCCAGTTAGAAACTTTGGCAATAGAGATGATCAATTCCAGAGTGTACTCTCTTCTTGACAGAGAGTTTAAAAGCAGGATTCACCAGGGTCAGGCATAGGCAGCCCTCAATTAAAGTGACCAATCAGTGACCTGTATTCTAATTTTTGCTTTGCACTCATCCACGTGCATATTTTTTAATATATATTTATTGTCCATAATGTGTTACATTATTTAGTGGGCAAACCATGCGTTGTTATCCCGAATTCCCCAATTCCCCCCCTCCCCATCCCTGAAAAGCTCTTCAATGTATCAGTCTGACCTAAGATCCAAAATAATTTCTAATTGTGCAAGGGGACAACTTTCCAGGATGGCTTCTCTTGGTCATGATGCCCTTATTTTATTTAAAAATGCCACAAATACATCCAGTTAATGCATTAAATATGAAAAGACTTGCTGAAGAGACTCAATTTATTAATGATTCAGGAGAACGTCCTAAAGCATCTATTTGGAACTCATTTATAATTCATTTCACAGCTTAGCTTCAGTTCCCACAGGGCAAATATTTATCAAATATTACTCTGCTTTAAACCCTTCCTTTACATTTAATTGTATAAGAATTCTCTTTATCCCCAATACAGTCAAAACTTCCTTCAAGCACCCATCCATCTATTGTCATTTAATGTGCATTTTCTGATAAGATGACATTAATGGGCATTCAGATATAACAGAGTACAGCATGCGGCCAAACAAAAGAATAATTACCAAACATAATAGTTGGCTATAAATTGAAGAAGAAACATTGAGTTCATCATAAATATTTATTAGAGAGTAACCATGGTAATTAATAAGCTCAGCCATCAACATAAGGGGAAAAAGGCTCCTGAATACCCACGGCAAGGAAGCCCTTGAAATGGACCTCCTGGTGAGCCACACATAGCCAGATGGACAGTCTCAGTCTGAAAACCAGATGGCCTGGCATAGTAGACTGAGGAGATGTGATCTTGAAACATGCCACCCACTGTCCCATCCTTGCAGCATTGACAATCTATGATGTCAATTCCAAAAACTTATCACTGCTGGAGTGGGGGTGGTAAAGTCTAAAATATACAGAACTTTGGCTTGGAGTTGGGAACATTGAACTCCTTCAAACTTTGATCGAGTTATATAAGCTGCCCATGTCAACTACACAGCAGAAATGTCAACTTCCTGAATAAGTTGTAAAGATGAAATATGTGATGGGTCTACTTATCCCAGCCCGCAGAACCAAGTTGTACATACATTCTACCAATGGGGTGGGGGTTCTATTCATGGGCATGTGCAAGAATAGCAATTCATATTTCTGACCTAAAGAACACAAGTCATACTAGAATAACTTAAAACAAAACAAAATGAGACGAAACAGAGTAGACAAAGACATGGAGAACCTGGTGCCCTCATCCACAGCTCAAGTGAATGCAAAATGTCTATGAAATAATAAGTCAACAAACAAATGTGAAATAAACACACAATATATAATATTTGTAAATGGAAATAAAATGGAAAGGGATATGTATACAAGCTCCATTAATGATGATCCATGAAAAAACATTATGACATATGAAAGAAAACATTGTAGGAAGTGAAATGTATACACTTATACACATACATATACATATACATATACATATACATATACATATACATATACATATACATATACATATACATATAGAGTGTGTGAGAGAGAGATTCTGTTTCTAAAAAATGCTTAGAACAGATGAATCCAGAGAGAGAGGTGACAGAAGAGAGGGTAGAATGACCAGTGATCATGAGTATATTCATTAATTTTTTTCTAGGGTGATAAAAAATGTTCTAACTTAGTGATGATAATTGTATAAATCTGTCAGTACATTACAATCATGCCATTTTATGGTGTGTGAGCCATAACCCAGAAATTATTATATAAATAGAAGTAAAGCACACAAGATCAGCGACATGGGGGAAGATCAGTAGAAACAAATGATGTCAGTCTTGGGTGGATCTACTGTGTTCTGTGAGAGAGAAGGCCAGTACTGTACTTGGACCCCATAGGACAGACAGTGTGTACTTGGTTGGCAGTGTGTGCTGTATTGGGTAGAGATGGCAAGGAGAAGAGGGATGAGTGGTGGCCTCTACTTCCCATTTGACACATCTGATCTCCAACTGAGGAATGGTTACCTACAATCAATCTTAGAAGGTAAGAATAAAAAGAATAGCATGATTATAAGCTCCAGAGTTGAAAACCTGTTTGAAAGCTGGGATTTAAGCTCCTTTTCCTATCCACCTTGGGCCAATGCCTTAACCTCTCTGGGTATCAGTGTTTTCATCTATGAAATAGGCACATAACAGTACGTTCTCTTACACATGTGGAAAGGATACGCGAATGCACATTAATCCCTTGGAGCAGTGTCAGACAAAGAGAAGGGGCCATCTTCATCATTGCCATCTGTATCAGTTATCTTCCCTTTGCTGGGACAAGACACCTGACTGGAACTAGCTTATGGAAGGAAAGGGTTTATTCTGGCTTATAATTATCAACAGAAGTTTCATTGTGATGAGGAAAGCATGACAGGTCTGAGCAGTAAGCCTGGGTAACATCTCCACATAGGAAGTAAGTACTATGGTTACTGGGCTTGAAGCTGGGCTACATTGCTCCAAATCTCACCCCCAGGTGAGATCTCACCTCCAAATCACACATCCTCCAGGAAGGTTCCACTTCCCAAAGGTTCTACAAGTTTCCAAAATTGTCATCAGCTTGGAACCAAGTATTCAAAACACATGAGCCTATGGGGGACACTTCATTCCAAAAACTCACACCATCATTACTGGGGCTTGTCATATACCTGACATCACATAGGTTCACATAGGATTCTCCAAGGAACTCCAAATCAAAGTCCTGGACATTTTTACTTTGGAAGTCAGGCTTGTTCACAGGCCTGTCTACTCGGGCCACAAGGGCCCTTTGGTAACAGAGAAGACAAGTACACCCAGGAGCAGTGCAGGGCATTTGCATTGACTAGTGACTATGGTCAGGGAACACGACACCACACTGAGTATTCACTACAGCCTGGAAGGCAGGAATTATGAACCCCATCACTATAGACAAGGAAAGGTGAAATCAGTAGAGTAACTTCAACTAGTGAAGAGAAGTTGGAGCTGGAAATCCAACCACATCTACTCCATGGCACTTCGCAGAACACTGGGTTGAACTAGATCCCCAAAAGGAATGGCGATGAATGAGGGAAGTGCACTCTCTGGCCAATGCAGTCAGCTTATACATACTCAAGAAATAGACCCCCAAAGGATATTCAATGCTTCCCACTTCTCTACTTGCTCCTTCATTCACAGAGATTACAAGCATATACTATGTACCAGGGACTAAAAACAGTCTTTGAAAGATGCTGACTTTATAACAGAAAATGACAGAATGATTATGGTCAATGCATTGAAGAATGACTGAACAAAAAAATAACCAGAAAACTACAAAGGCTCTCACCTGGCAAAATCCTCCAGCCTCCTGATACCAGACTTCAGAGGAAAGCCAAATTCATTCTGATGCCTAGTTATCCTTGAGGGGCACTCAGGAATGACATCTTGAGTTAATATTTTTGACTCTTTGTCTATTTACAAAATAATCACTCCATTGACAGCTCCAGTTCATGGGGCAAGACTAGTATTTACCATCCCTGGGACTGGAGGGAGGAGGATGTGTGAGCAGGGGAGGGTCCGAGGAGAGATCTTTCAAAAACAAGCAGCAAGAAATAGGCCATGGCTCTGTGTGAGGCCTCAAGACATTTAAGTCCACTTTATAATTGATATATTTTGATAGACTAATGGTATACAAGACACCATTTCACAGGGCACAAACTAACACGTTAAAATACCTTAATTTAATGCTCAAATTCTAATGGGATTTCCATCATGCTCAGGACCATAGAGATAACAAGTATAACTTAATCCTTTCAGAAGTTATCATATCTTCTTCTCTAATAAGAGCTAAGTAATTTCCATGAAAGAAATAAAATAAGGAGAAGAAAAAATGAAAGATTTCCTCAGAAGGATCAGTTAAATGCTGAACAGATTTAAAAGATCAATACTGAGGTGGTAAATAGAAATACAAAAATTCACTTGAGGATCTCAAGTTTTTCAAATAATATTTTAAGGTAAATTTGACATTGTCACAAAAGATAGCAACGCATGATCAACTGCAAACAGGGATATGTATCTATCTCAAGAATGAGGATAAAACAAGCCATCAATCAGGAGCTAGATCTGATTTTATAGGCTATTAAAGTTGAAGTGCAATGATGTTTAGATGAAAATTAATGCAATATATGAGTTACAAACATGAAACTGCTGCAAAGCAGTTATAATCTCCAAACTATAGTTTCCATTGGGCCACAAATAATGAAATAAACAATGAAAATTCACAAATAAATAAGACCTTAAACAATATGCTTAAATTTGAATTTATAATAAATACCAATAACAAGATAGGATGGGAGAAAACAGCTCCATGATTCCTGAACAGTTATTATTTGAATTTTTAGAAGAACAAAGGACGTGTCAATATATATTCTTGATAATCGATGACAAAACTCAACACTCATTTCTAATTTGAATTTTTATTTATTTGTAAGTGTGTGTATGCTTGTGTGTGTGTGTGTGTGTGTATGTGTGGTGTGCTGTTTCTTGCTGCTGCAAACAAATGTCCATCCAGCTTTATGTGGGTGGTTTGGGAATTGAGCCCAGGTGAGCATGCTCGCAACCAAGCACCTTTCCCTGCTAAGCCATCCTCCCAGACCCACCATCTCTAAGTTTTAACAAAAGTATTATTACTCTCTATAAAGTGAATTGAATATTAATATCAAATTTAAGAAAGCAAATGAAATGAAATTTCTTTTAAATGACATAAAACAAATAAATCTTTTACTATAATGCCTATTAAAATTAGTTTACTTCAGTTTTATTCTTGTGAAAATACACTATTCTTGAGTGGGAAATTATTTCTGAACTGTCACACTGGAGAGGACTTAATGAATTTCACAGATGCTCTCGACTGTCTGTATGAAAGAGATAAAAAGATTTCATTCTGTGGAAATTCCACTTTGAAGATATGTATGCTTAAATTTGTCATCAACTGGGACAATAATAGAAATCTTTTTATCAAATCTTTAATTCAAACTCCTTTCTTCCAGCTATATAGCGACGAAAGTGTTCCTTTGCTTTTGATTTGACAAAATAAAAAATAAATAAATAAAACAGAAAACAGACTTAATTGTTATGTCAATTAAGGCAATACTTTTAAGAAAATATGACAATACCAACCAAAAACATAAGTTAGAATCAATCTACAGAGAAAGAACTGAAAACAGAATGAATTAAATCCCACGACAGTCATGCCCAGCATGTCAATGTCCCATTTTCCATCCCGATGGGCTGGAGAACTCTCAACGCAAAGACATGTAAGGAGAAAGGAAGCCAGACAGAGTCTCCCTCCCTACTAAGCAGGCAAGACCTCTCCAGCCAGCCCTGTGTGAGCCACACTGCCTCCAGCACAGGGACCCCATCCTTCCCACCCCATGCTGGTCCAGCTCAGTCTTCCAGGACAGATCCAGGGCTTCCCTCTGCCAAAAACTTACTGTGCCATGGAATGAAAATCAGGAATGTAAAAGAGATGGAGGAGACAGAAGTGGTGAGGGTGGGGGAGTATCACCATACTAATGTAATAATTAAAAACTCATACCTGTACTCTCTGGTCATCAACATCTATAATGCTAGCGACGCGAATTAACCTGGGATTTCGTTTATCCACAACTTCAAGTTTCATATTTGGCAAAAAACCGTGAGGCACCCGCTGAAACACAACCAGCAAGATGTCAAACAAGATCCCATAATTCAGATTTTCTACCACATTTTTCCCTATGGATATTCCTTTGGTTTTAACAAACAGATTTCTAATACAACTAAAGTTTAGTTTAAAGAGTACATGGGACATTCTGCACATTCTTTTCATGTATTTAGAGAGAGAGAGAGAGAGAGAGAGAGAGAGAGAGAGAGAGTTGGGGATTTAGCTCAGTGGATGAGTGCTTGCCTAGTAAGCTCAAGGCCCTGGGTTCGATCCTCAGCTCCGCCAAAAAAAAAAAAAAAAAAAAAAAAAAAAAAAAAAAAAAAAAAAAAAAAAAAAAAAAAAAAAAAAAAAAAAAAAAAAAAAAAAAAAAAAAAGAAAGAAAGAAAGAAAGAAAATGAGTCCAGGCATCCAAGACCTACTTGTCACTGCACATAAACTCAGATACACATACACATACCACTTTGCATATCTAGCTTTATAGATACGAGGGAACTAAATCTTGGCTGGCAGGCTTTGCAAGCAACTGCCTTTAACTGCAGAGCCATCTCCTCAGCCATTTATAGACATTTCAAGTTGAGTTTCCCAAAAGCTTGTAAGGAGAAATATTTTTTGGACATTTAAAAACTAGCTAATAACACAAAAAAATAAATTAGTAATCATATCAAGGCTCAAAATGGTTCTTTTTACTGTCTCAACATTAGTTTTGAATGTTTTATTCTGAAAGTAACCTAATAAATTAAGAAAAGGTTAACTATTCTCATTGCCCTATTTAAGAATATGTGACTTAGGAGGCAAATACCTATGTGTCCAGAGTCTCCCTCAAATAAATAAATATTTAAAAAAACAAAATAAAGAAGCCTGAAATATAAAACTCTGACTAAAGTCAAATTGAGGAACCTGGAGCAGAAAACTACAACTTAGAAGAAAGCAAAGTTTAAAAAACCAGTAGCTCAGAACACAAATATGTCTACTTGTATTATTTCTGTCTGTACATTTTCTTTACAAAATAATATATGCCTAGTTAAGCCATCTAGGAATAAGTACTTTCCTAAATATTTGAACCCTTAACAGTCAGTGTTCTGATGCTAAAAGAAAATAAATGTCCTCACAGGGGACAACACTATATATGCCAACACTCCATCCATCTATTTCAACCATTTTCTTATGTTGCTACAAACACCCATGCAGTCTCTGAGAAAGGGACACTGGGTCAGCTTAGAGTTCCCACTCAGCAGGCCCAGAGACATGGCCCCTCCAGGTCTCTGTCAGTAGCAGCTGATGTACTTTTGGAAGTCCCCTGTCAGGCTCTATGAAAAACATCATCTATGTTGATCTATAAGAACAACAACAAGCAAGTCATATATTTAATATTTTACATTAAAAGAAAAGCAAACTGGCTATTCAAAGTCTACCCAAGTTTAAAATAAGAAACACTAGAATAACTTAAAATGGTAAGGCCAGACTCAATAAAGACATCTGAAGGTGACAGTGTGCATCCACACAGAAATTACCGTTTTAAAAACTTTGGCAGGAACCGCATTGGCTTGTGTAGCTTCCAGATATTTTGTCCAGGAAAAATTTTCTGGATCAGGATATCCTGAAAAATACATATATATCAAAAGATTACTCATAGATTCTCATATGCAAGCAACAGTTTTAT
The DNA here is from genome assembly GCA_004024765.1 of Zapus hudsonius. Taxonomy (NCBI): domain Eukaryota; kingdom Metazoa; phylum Chordata; class Mammalia; order Rodentia; family Dipodidae; genus Zapus; species Zapus hudsonius. The sequence goes on along the minus strand of PVHP010031563.1, from coordinate 5,745 downwards.
AATAATATTGCTCTTAGCAGAGGGCTCACTCTTTAGCATATCCTATGCTCTAAACTTTAAAGTCTTATGCTTACCTCTGAGAGCACTAATGTAGGCAAGGGCTCATTAACTGCTTCAGGGAATTCATTCATTCAGCCATTCAATGAGTTCAGACATCAAGCAGGTTGGCCAAGGCCAAATGGCAAGACAAGTGCTTAGCAGAACTAAGCGCCAGGTATAGGACTCTGACTCCCAAGATCCAAGCTAATTAGACATTTGCAAGAGGGCTGGAGAGATGGCTCGGTGGTCAGGTTACAGACCTCTTGCAAAGACTGAAACCTTGATCCCCAGTACTTACCTAAAACCAGATGCACAAAGTTTGTTCGCAGTGGCAGAAGACCCCAGTGTGCCCATACTCATGTTCTCTCTCTTCCTCTCTCTCTTTCTCTCTCTGTCTCTTTCCCTCCCTATCTTTGCCTCTTTCTTTCTCTCAAATAAATAAATATTAAATTAATTAATAAAAATAAATTTAAAAAAAGAAGTTTGAAAGAACACAAGATTAACAACCTGATCTCATAACAAATACTGGAAAAAGATACTCTGCCCAATTCTTCAAACAATTCTATGCCAGTAAGGCTATAGTGTTATTATTGAACCTGTGGAATTACAATCTCCTGAAATAGCTATTTATGTTGCTTTATTTATTTGGGGTTCCTGAGAAAGACACCTGCTATATAACTCACACTAGCCTGGCACTAGAGAGCTTCTGGTCTCTGCCTCTTGAGAGCTCCTACTGCAGACATGCACCATCATAAACCAGCCTCTTGTTGAATTTTAAATACACAGGTGTTTGACATAGCCCAAACTAGCCTATTCTGTTTATTTCCTTTTGACCAAGCGTCTTGATTCTGTTGAGGTCTGTACTCTTTAATTATCAACTATATCGTCAGAAGTCTGTCTATATTGTGCTCATCTCTTCTTTTCTTTCCCAAGATTAAGCAATTACATCTCTCTTTCATTTTCTTTTTCTAATTATTTCCTTTGATGTACTTACTTTTCTTAGTTATATTTTAGAGTTGTTTAACCAAAGTGAATTACAAACAATTTATGTTTACATTTAAGATTATGAGCCTGCCATTGTTTCCACTAAATACAATATTAGGAAACTATATATAATTCTATGATTAATTTCACACTTCTACTTGTATAAAATTATAATCTATAATACTCCTGACTGAATCATTGACTGTATATTTAAAATATAATCCAGATAATTAATTATCTATCATGTTTAAAATATTTTTTAAAATCTAGTTTATTATACTGTAGTTTCATGATGTCACATGGTACATACAATTCCAATTTGGGGATTGTGAAGATTTCTCTCCAACGTAACATAAAATCAACCATTAACATATGTGTAGTTTGTAAGGTTAGGATTCAATATTTATTAATATGGTCTAGATATATTGTTAAAATAATCTCTTCTGTACTTAAACACAAAGTTTTAAGCAGTATACAATGTTTTAACCTGTTATTACCCAGGCTAACTGATACATTTATTTCATTTTTTAAACCTTTGACGACATATAAATGAAAGCACATAGTCCAGTGGATGGCCTGAGGACTATTCACAGAACTAGTCCTTTGTGAAACCAGAGCCTCCCTGAACTCTCCACCAAAACTCACCCTGCCTTCTAACCTTTCCGAGTTAGAGACTGGTTATATGCCTTCTGTGTTCCCCTCTATAAAAGTGGAAGCACACAGAAAGTGCTCATTTGTACTCACAAGTACTTGGAGAATATCTGTTTAATGAATGAGGGAAACTTCCTGAGAAGTTGGCGCACACAATTTTGGTGTTTTGGAATGAAATGTCTGCTAGTGGTGCTGTTGAGGGAAGTACCACAGTAACCAGATGTTGTTCGCACATCAGCACTGCCTAGTGGTCTGAGCATGAATCCTGGATAATGCCAAGAGAAAGCTATCAGGCCAGTAATGCTCCACAAGGTAAATCTGATGTCTGTTTCAAATAAGAACACCTAGCTCTGTTCTGGTGTGGAGAGAGGGATGTGGCTTTTTTCAGGGACTTATCCCAGAAAAGACAATTCACAGTGGAGTCAAAGCTGGACCTCCTATCTTCTTGTCTGTAGCCAGCTGAAATCAAACCTTCTAAAGAGCTGCTGTGAAGCTTCTGGGACCCTGCTGAGTACCAAGTCCAAGAGAAAGCACCAACAAGCACAGTGGGGATTATGTGAATCATAGTGCTTTAGTACTGTAAATGTGAGGTCTGGCTTCAATGTGTTTACCAAATATATATTTACTATACATAGATGTTAAACAATTACACTTGTGTCTTTATGTTAATCAACTATATATGTATCCATATTAACCATATATATATATGTGTATATATATATATATATATATATATATATATATATATATATGCAGACTAACTGGCTGTGCCTTCATCCTAATGACCTGGATTAGCTTACAAAGCCCCTCAGACACCCCTTATGCATCTCTCTGTTTCAGATGGTGCTCACCAGAGGAATGGTAGCTCATCCCAGTGCCCAGACCTCCCAGGTGAAAGTTGCCCTTGACAGAAAGCTGCTACACCCACAGAGGAAGGGGCGCTCTTCACCAAGGTGATCATAGGGTCCAGTGATCACTAAGTGCCCTGTGTCAGTACCAAAATGCCTAGCACAAGATGCAAGAAATATGAACATGAAGATGTCAGACACTTCAAGCACTGGTAAGCTTACTTTATACGAGAGAGAGAGAGAGAGAGAGAGAGAGAGAGAGAGAGAGAGAGAGAGAGAGAGATCTAATAATGGATTAATATTCCAAATGTATTGAAAATGCCAAAAATGCACCAAAAAATTAGCAGCCCTAGTAAAAAATGAACAAAACGTACTGTGAATGTGAGTGTAGACTGCTTCTCTAGCATGCTCAAGGCCTTTGGTTTGACCCCCAGTATTTCCAGAAAACAAAGAGAAACAAATTACAATGACAAAACTGGACAGAAGAGGTCTTCTACAAGCATGTCTCCAAAGAAGATGGTGAAAGCCAGTCAGCATATGACATGATCCACAATAATATGAATGATCAGGGAAATACAAATCAATGCTGAAATACCACACAACCTTGTCACTATCCACTGACTCAACATTGTGGCTACTATCAGCTAACAACAAACCCTCAAAGCACCAACGAAAGACAAAACAAAATAACTAAGTGTCGAAGAAAAGACAACATATGAGTGTGTTTCTGTGAATGCATATGCAATTATTTGGAAAACAGTGAAGCATGTATAGCATAGAATGCCAGTGGTTTAAGCTGTTCTCATGGGCAGAAAACTGAGCTGAAATTTCCGCAATCCTGTGACTAGGTGCTACTCAATGCATGGTGGTGAAATGATGTCACAAACCACTTCTGAGTTTGGTCCCTAAAGTCTTCCAATCATATCGGTTTATATGGCAAGATTCCCAAGGAACTGGAGATGCCCTAGTGCATAGCACACAACAAACTTTGGTCAAGGATTATACTATGAAAGATTTTAAAAAGGTGCTTAATATATTAATGGCATTAAAACAGTGGCTTGCTTTGTTATGCTAGAGAGCTCACAGTGAGAAACCAGAAGGTTCCAGGTGTTATTTCCAAGGTGTGAGTGACTAACTTGGATGGAAGGAGAAGCAAAGGACCACTAAATAACAAATTGTGATTAGAACAGTACTGATAAGATTTTGGACAGATTTTTCTCTGGTCAATTCTTTTCAAATCACATGACAGCAAACTCAAGCTCTTGAGTTTGAGAGGCTCTGTTGCTACCCAAACTGGTAGCATTAAAACCAGTGGGGGAAAAATAGCTTTTTTTATAACTTCTATTCAATGGTGTACCACAATGTCTAAAGCAGGCAAGAAACAAAAGATACACTTAAAAAACGTTTCAATGAAATGTTAGCCAACTAAGTCAGTCATCAGACTAAAAGCACTACAGACTACAATCAGGTGTTTTCCCTTTTCCCAGTAATACCATGATGATTCAACATAGGAAAAATAATAAGTATAATTATTGCATTAAAGGAATAAAGAGGGGAAAGGAAAAGATCATCTCCATAGACATACGTGGAGAGAGCAAAAATAATGAACAAATAAGCAACATTAGCTTTGGCAAGCTTTTATTCTTGGCATTTTTAAATACAATTTGTTTTGGTTGATTCCTGCCCTCTCTCATTTTTCACATTTTGCACATCCCCTCTTTCCTCCAATACCCTCTCTCTTGTATTTTGAACCCCTACTGTTTATATATATATATCTCCCTTCCCCTCTTAAACTCATCTTTTTATATTTAATTACAGTTATGTTTCTTATCTTTATAGGTTTTATCCATACATACCCCTCTATATATAGATACTTATAGATATTATAAGCTATGACCCACATATCAGAGGAAACATGCAGTTTTGTTCTTTCTGAGTTTGGGTCATGTCACTTAATATGATTCTTTCCAGATACATCCATTTTCCTATAAACTTCATAATTCTGTTTTTACATACTGCTGAATAGAATTCTATTGTGTACATGTACTATACTTTCATTATTCCTTCATCTGTTACTGGACATCTAAGATTATTTCTAATTCTTAGCTATTGTAAAAAGAGTGTAATAAACATGACTAATCAAAAAAAGGGCAAATCATTCTAAAACTATCTATGCTTATGTAAGAGTCCCAGAGCTCTTTACCCATCCCACTGTCTCCCTCCCCACACCTTGCCATGTCTCCATGAAATCTGAGATGAATGATGAAACCACTTTCTATTAGGATAATTGAAGAATCCTCTGGGATGAGAAGGTATGCCATCTCTCCTCCAGCTCCTACCTCAGTCCCAAGGCTCCTCCCTTGCAGGGGCACTTTGTCTCCTCTTCCCTCCCCCCCAAAAAAAAACCCCTCTCTCTGGCCTTATCTCACTATCTTGGTTTCCCTGGTGTGTGCAACCCCTCTCTTCCCTCTTTTCTTCTCTATCTATCCTTTTCTATCTCCACCTCCTCTTCCTCTTCCTTCATTCCTTTCTCCTCCCCCCACCCTCCTGGTCAGAACTGGTTGTTTTTTCCCCTGGCATGCATTCCCCGATTTTCACCCTCTGCCTTCATTTATTCCCCCCCTCCCTCCTTCTCCTTCTCAACCAAAAAATAATTTCTTAAAACTCAAGAAACCATTTATCCAGGTGCCTCTATCTGAAACCCAATGCCTAACAGTTTCAAAAATGTAAGATGTTACATCGTTCATAAAAAACTTCCTAGACCAAAATGATATTTGTGAATAGTTTGTAACTTTTGGTTGTTTGTTTTGAATCCTTTATTATTTTTCTTGGAAAAATAATAATCTTGGAAATCAAATTCAAGAATTTTCTTAAACACTTAAGGCAAAAATAATTTATCAAACATGATTTATCAAACATGATCAAAAGTTATCTATAAACTTGGTACAATTGCCATCAAAATTCCAATGACCCTCTGCAAAGAAATCAAATAAAACAAGCCCAAACAAAATAAGCAATGGCTGGGTGCATCACCATACTATGCATCAAATTTTTCTACAGATCTATCATAACAAAACCAGCATGGAGCAGGACAGCCAAATAAAACAGCAGAATAGAATCGAAGAATCAAAAATGAGCCCAAGCAAACGGAGCCATCTGATTCTTGACAAAAGCTCTGGAAACCATGGACAATGACAGCCTGGGAAAACTGGATATCCATATG
>PVHP010031562.1:0-20831 GCA_004024765.1 Zapus hudsonius | reverse complement strand
ATTATTTTCATAGTCAGTCTCACACCTCTGGGATGAATCTTCAAACCAGGCATAATTTGGGGGAAGAAAGTATTTATTGAAATTACAGATTGAGTAGAAGTTCTGTAACAGCAAAAGAAGCTGGTCCTTTTTCACATGTCTGAGCAGAGAGAAAAACCTATCACCTACACCACACACACACACACACACACACACACACACACACACACACACAAAACAGAAAACAGACAGGAGGAAGTTGGGGGGGGATTTCTTCCCCTTTATATATCCTTAGTGTGAGGTCTAATAACCCTTCCCCAGACTTAATGGCTTCCTGAATCTGGAATTTCCTTTCTGCATGACCCACACAAAAAAGGATGTTTACTTTCAGCTACTTTGAGCTTCTTTACATCCCGCCCCTTGCTGAGAGGCTGTCTTCCTGTAAACATCCTCAAATACCTCAAAGACTGAAGATAATTAAAAAGAACAAGTTGACAACAAAATCTAACCATAACAATTAGTATTGGAAAATTTTCTCCTATCACTGAAATTATCTCAACATAATTATGATGTGTAAATATCTAATTAAATTATAGCTTTCTAGTCCTCTGCAAAATAGATTTTGATTTGGCAGCTATATATCAAATCCATCAAATGGATTTTATTATAGAGAGCCAAAAATGCCAATGATTTGATTTTAGCAAAGAGAGAGTTACTTTTGACTTCTAACTATAAATCTATTAGGTAGTAAATGATAAGTTTCTATTTCTTAAACCATTTAGAATGTTATAAATTTGGCCTATCAGCAATAGAAAAAATACAGTGTATTAGACAAGAACTATAAGGCATGATGAGGGAATTATTTTTGCTTATCAATAAAACAAGTTCAAGAAGTTAAAAAGAACAATCTGTAAAACCAGATAATCTTCTATAACTGTATTCTCATACTAAAGAATATGCAAAGTAATGAAACATAAAAAGAATTTTAGATAGGTAATATTTAGAGATCAGACATAATTTCCAAAGTTGTTCATAATAAAGAAATATAGGATACTAAAAATATATTCTAAAACCATGATTTATTCTGCCATATTTTAGTGGCATAATCCAGACTCTCTTCCCATATTTGTTAAACTATAAGTGAAACTTTTCTGTTGAATAAAAATATATGTGTGTTTAAAACAATAATGGTGATAAATATTATTTTTTGGAATCTTTTAGTAATAAGTAGAAAAATGTTATTTTATAAGAGCTGATGTAAAATATTGGAATTATGTAGATAAGTGTCAATACAAATACATCCCCTATTAACCTAATGATGCAGTCTTATACCATATGACTATCACTTATAAAACTGTATATATCTATATAGTATTTTTATGAAAGCTGGAAGAGATGATACAAAGATTACTGCTGCCATTTTTCACTTCTCCAAATGCAATCAAGCATTTAGACAATAGAATTATAATTTATCCTATGTGTACTGAGTGGCACAGATTCTCCAAAATCTTCCTTGACATTCAATAAGAGAGAATACCTTCTAACCGACCTGTATCTGAGCTCTCACTTCTATTTGAATTAGATCTATTTATAGATATTCCCCCTTGTACTAGCTTAGCACTGTGTGGCCACAAATGTAAAATTTTTTCTTGTTCATTGGTATTCTCAAACACAGTGACCTTTGTAAACAAATCTCACGAAAGCTCCTTTTTGTATTGAAAAATTCATTGTAGGGATATTTTAAGAGTAAAGACTAATGCATATTTTGAATTGAACATGAAATGGTAAGATGTAATTACATTAAACTGTCTAAGAGATTAGATTACATCTGTAAAATGTAACTATGGTTCACATAAATCTGCAATAAAGAACTCATTTGCTGATGCCCAGAAAACACTGATATACTTTCTGAGCTAAAATTAAATTAGTTATTTATTCATACATTTTCATATGTATTTAATGTCATATTTCATAGAAATAGCCTACCCGCATCTATATTGGATATATTTAAAAACTACGAATGTATGCCTGAAAGCATGGATATTATTAAGTCACTTATATATGTATATTATGTATATTATGATTTAACTTACACATACATATCTATGATAGAATTTAATTTTTAAATTAGTCACAATAGGATATTATCTGTAATGGATGGATGGCACAGTATTTAAGTACACACACGTACACACCCACATACACACACGCATTAAACAAAGATAGTAATCACAAAAACCATTAGAAAAGTAGAATGATTATACCAATATTCTATAATAAAGTTAAGTCAATGTTAATATATATGGATGTGTGTACACATATATTTAATTTATATTTTATTATGCTTTAGGTCTTAGCTTCCTCAGCATATAAATAATGTCTTTCTTTCCTCTATGGAGAATTTTCAGTTTTTAACTTCAATGATGCACTTTATAATTACTCTTGGGTATATGAAAATTACCACCATGACAACCATTGAATTTTGAGGGACATTAAGTAAAGAAAGGCAAATTGACCACAGCATTGTGATCCCACAGTGGCGAAGCTGATATGTTGGAAAGCTAGCCAGTGAATCTGAGATGGATATCATGTGAACTGTGTATATACTAGCAAGAGGAGAAGAAAGTATGAAAATTCATTGTGAAAGCTTTAGCAGAAATTATTAAAGATTTCAAGCTTCTTTATATATTTATATAATATATTACTACCAAAAATTTACCTTTAATAGAGAAGGACGTTGTTTCTTGCCCTAACTGTACAAAGGAGAGAATAATAAACCAAATAAATCCACTACAAAAATGTTTCTGAATATTGTGACACTTTCTCAAATGCCTCAGGCAGAATATTCACAAGGAATTTCCAGAGAAGACATGAGCACAGGGATGACAGCTTCCTGTCTAATTGTCCCTAAAGAACTTCTAGGGGGAAAAGCTTTGCAGCTGGATAACAGTGATGTTGGCACTCATGACTGTATTTTTCTGTTTTAATGAAATTTTTTTCATAAATTTTAAATGAGTAAAACCAGAGAACACTTAGAAATATAGAATTTTGCACAAATGTGTAATAGGTTTATAATTGTAGAATTATTATATAACACAAATATAAATCAAGTTGAAGTGAGGTTGAAGAAGTTTTATAGTAGTGTTTAGTAATTTCACAGCTTTCACATTTACTTACTACTTAGTGACTGACATCTCTCACAACTTCCATTTCTTCAAGCTTTATCCATAGATGCCCTAGGCAGGCACACCATTTAATTTTATCTCGTGTGTGTGTGTGTGTGTGTGTGTGTGTGTGTGTGTGTGTGTGCTTCTTCCTGAGCATGTGTACAGTACTGTTTATTGTCTTATAGGTGGTATATGTACATTAATGTGCAGATGTGTGCACCCCATGGGTAAGTTTGCAGAGGCCGGATGGACACATCAGATTGTTCTTAACACTAATTTCTTGAGTGTATTCCTAGAGATGGGTTGCCTCCCTCTATTCAAGGTTGGTATCAATCAGCACATCCCTCCTCTCTTCTGTTCTCTGACCTTCCCTACCTCAAGACTATGGTCACGGTACTACATGGTCACAGCTGACACGTTATGTGAGTTCTAGGCAGTTGAACTTGATGGTCTCCAACCTAAGAGGTCCTAATGATAAAAACAGTAAGTCCTCTTCAACTCTGACTCATCTCCCTAGATTCTATTTTAAATTATGCTTTATGTGTATGGTGCCTTTTATATGCTAAGACATGTTAGTACTTCTCATGTGGTATAATTGCCTACAGTATTCAGTCCAAAAATGTGGCTTTGATAATGAAGAATTTATAGATCTTCTCAGTGAGGAGACTCAAAAATTTTCAGTGTTTTGAAAATAATTGATGGTTGAGAGTTCAATGCTAAGTGAGACATCTCTATCAAACCCTCTATCTGGGGGAACTTTGTGGAAGAGTAAGAAGAAAGAATATAAGATGACAGAGGTCATTACCTTCTGCAAAAAGATGGTTCTCTGAACAAATGTAAGAGCAGTACGAATTTATGGGCATTCACATAAATATTTAGAGGGCAATTTCATGGGCACAGCATAATCGTTTAGTGAAGAAGTAGTAGTGGTTTACTCCGTAGGGTCTATGAACTTCCTAGCCATAGGCTTTTGACTTGGGTTTCAGTACTGAGCACAAATTCCCTCCCAAGTTTGATATTATACCTATTTTCTATGGTGACAGAAATGGTTCTGTGTAAAGAAAATAATTATTAGAGAAGAGTTATAATTTCAGGAGTAATCAGCAAATTATAGGATAAGTGTACAAAGGGAGCAATTCACCTTAATTTACCTTGAACAGAGATATAAATGGTAAAACTATGAATTTAGGTCAATGGATATTTGTCAGTAAGTGAAAGGCTGAGATAAGATGGAAAAAAAGTTCCCAGGGAATGTCCCCATAAGTCAGTTATGCAATCAGGAATAAAGAAAATCAATATTCACAAAAAGAAATACAGGGATGGACCTTTAAGGAAAAAATGATATGGTAATTATAATCACAATTAGGTTTTGCTTGAAGATTATGGATAGGCTTTAATATAAATATATCATCATGGATTTATATTTTTGCTATTTATTTTCAGCTTCTTGGCTGCTGGTATACATTTAAACAGATTTTTTTTGTTTACTAGCATAAGGAACAGAAAGAGAGCTGTAATGTATATTAGAAATATTTTGGTGATTTTTTAAAGTATAATATTAGGCAGTTTAAAAGAACTGTTATATACAATTAGCAAGAAGGAATACATATTATTAGCAAGTCAGATTAACAGTCAATATAAATTCCCACTAGGATGGTAACCATATTGCAGTTGAAAACCACAAAGAATGAGCTAAAATTTTGAGCTGATTAGTCTGGTGTTAAAGTTCAGACTGTGGAATGATTGGGGATCTAGAAGAGGATCTGTGGTCCATTTACTAAGATCCAGTAAAAAACAAGCATTTGAAAGTGGTGAAGTCCAGGGACCAGGAGCAGCTTAGATATCTACACTAAACCAGTTCCTAAAATTCTTAAGAAAAAGTGACAGAACAAAGAAATATGGTTGAATAATATAAGCATTGAAAAAGATGGGGGAGACGAACTTAAGCTGACAATGACAGCATTAAAAGTGGCCTTGGTGAAATGTCTCAAGGAAGAACCCAGACTGCTTAAGAATGAGGGTCTGTAGGAATGGATAGTGAACTTTGGAATACACAGAACCATCATGAAAATCTGGTCATGGCCACGCATTTCCCTAACCCTAGTGTAAAGGGAGCAGATACAGGTCTCTGACCAATGGTAGCTCCAGGTAGAGGGAGAGACCCCCATCTCCAGGAAATCCCTGAGTGAACAATACGGGGGGTACCCCATGTTGTCGTCTGGATATTCCTCACATATATAGGGAGCCTGAGCATTTGCACACAGCCATACACAAGAGATACAGCCACGTGCACACACACACACACAAACACAAAAAACAAAAAGCACAATTATTATGTTTCAGAAGGTCTTTGACTAAAGGGAAGAAAATAACCTGATTGTTTCCAAAGAGTCAGTGATCTGAAGGGTTAGCCAGGATTCATTCAAACCCTAAGGTGAAGTCAGAATCCCAGTAAATTTAGGGTAAAATCATATTGTATGTGTCATTGCTGTATCAATCTTACACATACATATTATATAATAGAAAGAGTGTGTAGGAATTCCTATTTGTAAACATTTTAATCACTTTAAAATTGTTTAAAGGATAAATTTACTTGGAACTATGTCTATAACCTTGATTGTAGAAAAAAAAGAAGGAAAATGGATGAGTCATCATTCAAGGATACATGTTTCCTTATGAAAGAAATTTTGGTTATCTTACCAAGAACAGCACTTGAATGTCAATTTTTTGTTAGTAATGTTTTTGATATTTTGATTTATGTATTTGCAAGCAGAGAGATAGAAGAGGCACAAAGACAGAAGGAATGTGCCAGGGCCTCCAGCTGCTGCAGACTCCTAATTCATACACGACTTTGTGCATCTGGCTATATGTGGGTTCTGGAGAATTGAACTGGGGTCATTAGGCTTTGCAGGCGAGTGCCTTAACCACTGAGCAATCTCTCCAGCTTTTGTTGGTTTTGGTTTGTTGGTTGGCTCTTGTTTTGTTTGTTTTTGACTTAAGTATTTCTTCTCTTCAAATTGTCCAGGCAATTTGTAGCAGCATTCTTGTTCAAGATTCTCAGAGGCATCATTCATAAATTTGAAATGAGAATCTGAATGGAGTTTGCAATCCTCTCCTAGGCCACACAGCAAGAAGAGTGAAGGCAGTTTCCTGACTCACCTGATCCTAGAGAACAAATGTTTTCACAGGAGGCAGGATATCACATATGCCTACCTGCTCATATGGCCCATGGTTTCCCCATATTAGACACATCTTCAAACATGAGGACATGTTGAATCCAGAGGACTCTCCACACCTCAAATGATGGATGGATGAGGGATTGAGAAGAATGGCATTAACAGAACCCCTTAGTGCACTGATTTGTTTTTTTTTCTTTTTCACTTCTACCACGTAGCTTCAAACTTCACATGTGGGTACACACACACACACAACACAGATACATATACACAAATATACACACACACGATACAGATACATATACACAAATACACATACACACAAACACACACACACATCCACACACACCATTTTAAGAGAATCATGTTAGTGAAAATAATCTCATGTAAAAGACATGTTCATAAGGGAAGCTGATTCTATTAAAACTGAAGTAGGAATTGTTGAAGGTGATATCCTATTGAAAATAAACAATGAAACATCTTATTTCAACAGACAGCAGTAACTGAGGTACATCCATCAAAGCAAGCCAACTGGCAAGGAGGAATACCTAAGAAAATGCAACAAAATTGAGCCTGAACGTTTATTTTTATTTTATTTGTTTTACTTAAGCAGAGAGATTCTCTCTCTCTCTTTCTCTCTCTCTCTCTCTCTCTCTCACACACACACACATACACACACACACACACACACACACACACACACACAAAGAGACACAGAGTATGGGCACACCAGGGCCTCTGGCCACTGGCAAAGAACTCCAGGTGCTTGCACCTCTTTGTGTATCTGGCTTATTTGGATACCGGAGAATGGAACTCATGTCCTGGGGCTCTGGAGGCAACTACTGCTTTAACCACTGAGCCCTCTCTCCATGCCCTGAACATTTATTTATGACTTGCAATTAAAAGACATACTTACAAGCATCCAGATACTGAGAATTTCACAATTGCATAATCAGTGCTGGGTTTTCTTGCCTGAGTATTTTAGCTGAAAAGTGCAGGAAAAAAATATCTTCATATCCATAATTTGATGGATACTTTGATGGATTTACTTCTTTTTGTCACTCTAAAAATTAGAAGTTTATTAAATATCATTTGACCTTCTCAAATTGCCATTTTAAAGTACACATATTATGATTGATTCTGCTTTAGATTTCCTGACAATAAAATAAAATGACTGTCATTTTATATAGACTAGATAAGTAAATTTTGAGGAATCTATCATATTGAATTGTATATGAGGAATAAGCAAAAATATTAAATAAGACTTCATATAATATTTTGCAAATGCAAAAAAATTACTATTAAAATATAAATTATCTTGAATAAAATTATTTTGTAAGCAATTATTTATTTCTTTATATTTTTACATTGAAACTTTAGATTGAACTGATGCATTAAAAGAAAATTATAGATATCATTGGAAGTACTTTTTAGCATGTCACTGGGTATGGAATATTTGTTGTGCAATGTTTAAAATAGATTAAACATGTTTGTAGTCTCCAACTTTACTATTACCTTGTGCTGAAGCCTATCAAGATCCACAGTATTCTTACAAATGGATAGTGTATTATTCTTACCTGTGCTTACCATACTCTATGAGAGCACCCCAGAACTCTCCACCCAGTGTAACTGTAACCTTGTATATTGATCCCCCGTTTCAAACTCCCTACAGGCCTCAGCTTCTGATCACCATCCATCTTCTCTTCTATCAAATCAACATTTTCAGTTACACAGAGAGCAAAAGCAAAGATGTTTATGATGTGATATTCTTCTAGGTATATTGCAAATATTTTAATGTTCAATTTGAGTTTTTATGTTGAGGTTAACAAGGTTAGATCAGCTATAAAAATGAATGGTTAACATTACACTTAATACAAAAAAATGAAAAAATTAAATAAATAAATAAATTTTTAAAAGTCTTAAAAGGATTCATTGAAGTTATTGCACAAGAAATGAAATGTCAATTTGCTTGTTTTAAATTTAAAAAAAACTTAATCTTTTGTCTACAGTTGAAAAATTGTCCTCGGGGCAGGTCCTATCTTAATTTATTTGAGGTACTTTCTGGGGGCTGGAGAGATGGCTCTGAGGTTAAGGAACTGGCTTGCAAACCTGATGGCCTGGGTTTGATTCCCCAGTAACCACATAAAGCCAGATGCACAAAGTGGCACATGCATCTGGAGATCATTTGGCATTGCTCAGTCAGCTTCTCCTTGCTGGAAAACCATCCAACCAGACACAGCTAATGGTAGGAAGGGATTTTATTTTATGTTTACAAATTTAGGAGACCGCCATCAATGGCAATGAAGCAGGCTCATTTCAGTAGATCCAAGCAGAGAGACAACATCAAACAGTCAGCAAACAATTACAATGGCCCTCCATACACCTAGTGTGGCTTGACTCAAGATTGGCCCCCAAACACACCTGTAGGCTTGACTCCAAGATCCATCCCCATTGACACACCTTCTTGTGGCTGGGATCTGTCTGCTAGTGCCTCAGATAGAAAATCAAAAATGCCTGAGTTTATAGGGGGGTCTACATTGAAACTACCACAGTATACCAGGGTCTCTTGATGCAGAAAAAGGATACATATACCAATTGTTACATCTCAATTTATGTGGGTACTGGGGAATTGAACTTCTGTCAGCAGTTTTTGGTAGCAAAACCCTTTAACCAATGAGACATCTCTGAACTTCATGTACTTCTTAACATGAATTGTCTTATATAATTTTCATATCACCGTTATGATCTATATACTTTCAAACCTTTACCTGTGGAGATATAATATTCAGAGAGATTAAATAACTTTCTAAAGCATGCAGAAGTGTTTAATGATAGGTCCCTGAGTGGAATCCATGCAGATTTATTCTAAGGGTACTAATTATACCTTTCAAGGCACAACATTCCTGCCAAGATCCTAACAATAATATCAAGATGCAGAGTTTATTTGTATACCTACATTTTGTTGATTAATCAGTAATACTAAAGAGTATAGTGGATAAAAAATCATAATAATTATAACTCAAAGACATATTGACCACATGGAGTTATAAAATAAAATTTATAAAAAAGAGAATATCTGTAACTAGATTTGAATGTGTTTTATATAATAGCATGTGCTTTAGATCTGTATCCACATACTCTCAATTCACAGAATAAATATGAGGGAAAAAAGCCTTTGCTATATCAGAACACCTGTTGCCTATTTCTAATCTTGCTACATAAGCCTAAGTAACTGTGACAGTTAATCTTGTCAACTCAAAGGTATTTATAATCTCCATGGATACAAATCTATGGCAGGTCTGTGATAGAGTTTCCTGGTTAGATGAATTGAAATGAGAAAACTCACCCTAGATGCGAGCTGTATAATTCCATGGGCTAGGGATTCAGACAGAATTAGAAAGAAGAAAGTATACTGAGTACCAGCATTGGACTTCCAGACTACAATAGAGATGTGACCAGCTGTCTTTCCTATTCCTGCCTCCATGCCTTCTCTGCCATGATTAGCTCAGGGTGCCCTCAAACTGTAAGATAATATCATTAAGAAATCAAAACAACAATCCTCCCTCCCTGAGTTACTTTTTGACAGGGTAATTTTTTCACAACCACAATGAATGTGGTTATTACAGTGGCTCTAAACAAAACTTCAGATTTCACCTTCTTAACTGTATAAGGGTAACTGAAATTCCATTCCTGGGTTCAAAGGTACTAAATCAATGCTCAAATAATTCTGAAACTGAGTTTGCAATAAAGTTAATGTCCGCACATAATTTAAATTTGCTTTGTGAAAATCTAGCATTAAATCAAGAGTAAATCAACAAAAGTCACATTTTTCTTCACTTATCTGATAAATACTCAAAAATGTTCCTTAAAGACATTGGAAAAATGTGAATCAAATATAGTCATACTTTGGAGCTTACATTTATCAAAGAAGTCAGAAATATGAGAAGTAAGGTAATGTATCCAAAAACAGGACTAACTGAATGGTCCAGAAGCTGTCTCAAATAGATAACACTTGTGTTTGAAAACCAACATTTCATTTTCCAGGCTCTTAGTGGGAATATGCATTAATAGTGTAACATATAAATATTCCTAATAGATAAGTTAGTCATGAGATAGTCTTTAATATATATAATATATATAATATATTATATTCTAAACCTATACTCTAAAAATATTATATTCCAATATTTTAAAGGAGTGTTTATTGAATATTGAAATATTTCTAACATTAATAATAAACAAGCAATTCTAAAGTGGTGGAATTTTATAGAAAGATATCTAAAACTGAATTTGAAAATATTAATTTTTAAATTCTTAAGTATAATTATTCTAATATCATTTGGATAAGCACATTTTCTCTGTAATTATAGAACACCAAAATAAAGTTATTGTTTTGGTATTTGCTATTTTCCTTATTATCAAATGCACAAGCTCTCATTGCAGAGTTTAGAAATTATATAACGTTTATAATTACCATTTTTACAAAACAATACTTCATTCCTTCCTTTGTTTTTGAAATGTCCCTTGATTTATTTTCAGAATCCATTATGTTTATCTTCATTGAAAATGTCCACCATCTTCATGTGCTGGCTTAAATCATTAAAATGAGGCTCTTTCAGACTCTCTAATTTAAATATAAATTAACTCAATTATATCACTGTACAGTGCCCTAGTGTTTTCCTACTTCTATCCATTGCATTTCATAAGTATTGCTCATCTGACTACTAAAAACTTGAATATTCACTTTCCGAATCTAAGGGGAGTCTCGTGGATATCAGTGGGGTGTGTTTTGTTCGAAGGTCTATACTCAGGTCTAACATAGAACCCTGTACCATATTCAAAACATTATTTTATCATAAATAAGTAACCATCAGATCATCATATACACTAGTCCATGATAGTAGATGTGGTAGTCTGAAGGGGTGTATAATAAACTCCCCAATAGATTCGAGAGTTTATTATAGTTTTTCTACAAATGCCTGGCTGGAGGTTGTGTCACCTTGGATAGATCCTAGGCTCCAGCCCTATGGTGTGTCTGGGGTGGATCTGTAACTACAGCTTTACTTATGCAGAGAGCAGTCTGAGCTCCGGCCTGGAGTTCCTGCTGTTTGCAGTTTGAGTGTGCTTGCTTGCTTTGGAGTTGGTGGTGATGAGTTTCTCTCTCTGCTTAGACCTGTGAAAGGATGTCAGCCTCTGACCCCATTATAGAACTATCCCTGGATCAATTACTTCAATAAATACTTTCCTCCCAAAACTTGTCCTTAATAGGGATTCATCCCAGCAGTGTGTGACTGACTATGACAGTGGAGAACACTTTATTCCCTGTCATTTTCTTACAAAGGAAATACTTCATCTCTAGAGGATCACAGTTGATAGAATGGATTGTAGTAAAAAGAATTCATTGGGGTAGCTTAAGACAGTCCAGTACTAGCAGTCTGCAGGCCCATGGTTGAAGGAACCAATAGCAGTTCAGTCCAAGTGGCTGGAGGCCTCAGCAGTCCCAACCAGCACTGAAGGCCTGAAGGCTCACTTGGGAGCCACTGGTCTTCTGTCCATCATGTAAATTCAAGGAGCCTGGGTTCTGATGTCAAGGAAGGGTAGGAGAGCAGGATGTGAGTGGAAGTCACGACAAGCACCAGCAGCTACAGGAGGAAGGAAGGAGTTTCCCTTCCCTTAAGCTTCTTTCTATCCATTCCCCTTCTGGGAGGCCCACCCACTCAGGGGTGAAGGCTCACTCTGGAGGAGGGACTCCCCCTCCTTTTGTCAATCCTTCCTGTAGACAAACTGAGGTATTCATGGAATTTTTTGAATATTTGGCTCAAGCATTGAATTAGAGAGTTTGACAAGAACTAAAATAAAAGGAAATGTTTGCCTTGCTGTGTGGTACCACTGACACAATTTAAATGTGTCATACTATTGAAAGAAAAAATGATTTTCTTTACTCAGAATTGAGTAGCATTACTAGCAATGTCTTCATGTATTAATAAAATACTAAAACATGTAAATTATTACACATGTTGAATATTGAAACATATCGCTATGGAGATCACTCTTTCAGAAGAGAAAGGCATTTAGCCTGGTTATATTAAACAATTCTTTCAGCAATATAAAGCCCATTAATGCATTTAAAGATGTCAAGTGCATAGGGTCATGGAGGGTTAATCAGAAAAGACTGAAGTCTGATGTTCTCAGATGACTTAAGCAACATCCTTCAGCTCATGTAAGAAGTACAGGAGTACTGGATGTGGTGGCACATGCCTTAAATTCCAGAACTAGGGAATCATAGGTAGGAGAATGAGTTTAGGGTCACTCTGAGACCACATAGTGAATGCCAGGTCATCCTGGGCTAGAGGGAGAAAGCCTACCTCAAAAACAACAACAAGATAAATAAATAAATAAATAAATAAATAAATAAATAAATTGACATAGTAATCGTGATTACAGCCGATGACAACCGATCTCACAAAAAGGTTGAATCCAGGTGAAGATAACATGGGAAAAAATTGTCCATTCAAAAATATCTATATAGTAGGGGCAGAAAACACCCAATCATTTCCAAAGACACGATAGCATGGATGAGTGTCACTCTATTCATTTTTCTTCAAAACTGTAAAAAGTTTAAAAATCATTCCTATAAATAAATTAGATGGCAATGTTTTGAGGCATGGCGCCCCTCAGTAACAACACACTTGGGCCAGGAGAACCGGGCTGAGTACTAGGATATCCAGGATCCCTTGCCACAAGGACTAATACAGACAGCCCACGGAGGAAGATATCCAACTGATCAGGGATGGGGGGGGGAATTGGGGAATTTGGGATAACAACGCATTGTTTGCCCACTAAATAATGTAACTCATTATGGACAATAAATATATATTTAAAAAAAGATTTAAGTCATATAAATAAATAAAAAAGTTTTCCTTAGAATGTGACAGAAGTAACCATCAATAAAACATAGTTTTCTTATCATCTGTAAAATCAGTTTCACATTTTAGTACCTCATTGACCATCCCTCATAACTTCAGTCAACAGGTTTAAAATGTAAAAATGGATGTGATGATTTTTTTAAATTTATTAATTTGAGAAATGTGTGACATATAACAACATTTCAGGTAGTGGTTTTTTTTTGTTTTTTTTTTTTTTGAGGTAAAGAAGCCACATGAGAAACCAACCCATCCATTCTATATGGCTTGTGGCATTACACATACTAAGATCCTTTTGCAACTTTATTTCTGGCTATTTCTGAATAGTTGCTCTTTAGTATGATTTGGTAATATCAGCTTGTCAATTCCCATGAGAAATCAAACTGAAAGGTTAACTACAATGCCATTTAATTTATAATCATTTCTGGAAGAAAGTTGATACTTTATAATAATTTTTTAATTTCCATGAAAATATTTTATCCATTTATGTCAGTTTTACTTAAATTTAGTAATAATGGATTAACTTGATTTGAACAATAGCATTATTTATTATTTTGTGTTATATGTAGTCTTGTTTTGAGGTGCAGGTTAAGAGTTGAGTGTGTGTGTGTGTGTGTGTGTGTGTGTGTGTGTGTGTGTGTGTGTGTTGAAAACAGGACAGCCTTACTAATTTCTTTCTACATTTTTCTTTTGTGTAGGAATGCTACTGATTTCTGTGTGCTTTCAGTCTTCATTTTGCTGAAGCTTTCTGGTAGAGTCTTTCAGTTTATTTATGTATATGATCATGTCATCTGCAAATGAAGCCAGTTTGACTTCTTCCTTTCCAATTTGTATCCTTTTACATATTTTTCCTGCATTATTGTGTGGGCTAGGAGTTCATGTACTATGTTGAAGAGCAGTGGAAACAGTGTATACCACTGTCTTGCTCCAGATCTTAAGGGGAACTCCTTGAGTCTTTCCCCATTAAGTAAGATTTGAGCTTTAGATGCTTTGATTACACCCTTTATTATGTTGAGATATAATTCCTCCATACCTAGACCCTTCTGTGTTTTTATCATGAAGGGTTATGTTTTGACAAAATCCTTTTCTTCATCAGTTGAAATTATCATGTGATTCTTGTGTTTAAGAGTACTTATGTGCTGTGTTACTTTAATTAATTTCCATATGTTGAACCATCCCTGCTTCTCTGGTATGAAGCCTACTTGGTTGTGGTGGATGAAGCTTTTGATGTGTTTTTGAATTCTGTTTGTAAGGATTTTGTTCAGGAATTTTGCATCTAAATTCACCATAGATATAAGTCTATAGTTTCTGGGGGTTTTGATTCTGTCTGGTTTTGGTATTAGGGCAATGCTAGCTTCACAGAAGGAGTTTTGGAGTTTTCCCTGTTCTCCAATTATGTTAAAATGTTTAAGGAAAAGTGGTTTTAGTTCAATGAAGGTTTGGTATAATTTGACTGAGACTACTTCACGTTCCAGAATTTTCCATTTGGGGAGGTTTATTTTTTAATTATCTTTTCAGTATTAATGGATGTAATAGGTTTGTTTAGGAGATTTATCTGCTATGATTTTAGTTTTGGCAGATGGTATGTGTCTAAGAATTAATAAATTTCATCTGGGTTATCCAATTTTGTAGAATAGAGATTATGGAAATATGTACTGATGATCTTCCAATTTCATTGTTGTCTGCTGTAACCTCTCCCTTTTCATTCCTCATTTAATTAGTATGAGACTTCCCTTTTTTTATTTCGTCAAATTAGACAGGGGTTTGTCAAACTTGTTTATTTCTTCAAAGAACAAGCCCTTCTTTTTGTCAATTTTCTTCATTGGTTTCTTAGTTTCCATTTCACTAATTTTAGCTCTGATCTTAAGTATTTCTTTCTGTCTGGAACTGTCAGGGTTGGATTGATCTTGTTTTTCCAGTGTCTTTAAGTGAACAGTTAGGTTATAATTTGTAATCACTCTGTCTTTGTTTTGAAGGCATTTAGTGCAATAAATTTACCCATTAGGATTGCCTTGATGGTGTCCCATAAGTTTTGGTATCTTGTATTTTCATTATCATTCAATTCTACAAAGCATTTTAAAATAATTAAAATTTTAATTTAAAAGACAAAACATAAGATTTTTGAAATATATTTGAATGGAAAAGATGATTTCCAAGCATTATCAAAACAGATACAATCCAATCATTACTTGATAAATTTAAAACATGAAATCCCACAAAACAAACACATAGGGGGAAAAACAAAGATAAATAACAAACCAAAATCTGGAGGAAAAAGTTAATATTCCTCATATTTATAAGTTTTACAAAGCTGTTAGAAAATATCTATGAGGGCTGGAGAGATAGCTCAGTGGTGAAGGCACTTGCCTCCAGTCCCTAAGGCCCCCGGTTCAATTCCCCAGGTCCCACATATGCCAGACCCACAAGGTGGTGGCCCTGGTGCGCGCTCTCTCTCTCTCTCTCTGTGTATTTCTCTGCTTGAAAATGGATAAATAAAATATTTTTTAAAAAAGAAAATATCTATGATTAGCTCTGGTCTTGTGGCTGATATAACAGCTGAGTTTGGACATCTGAAATCACAGCCTATCTTGCATGTGGGGCTCAGGGGCCTATAAATTGTCCCTTCTCCCCTCCTGTACCCAACTGTAGAGAACTCATTGGTACCCCTTGGCAAGAGGTTTCCAGATATACCTATGCTCCCCATCTGGGGCAGAGTGATGTCCCAAGGGGCACTGGTAAGTGGATGCCGACAGTGGGTGTTGCTTAGGGGAGGGAAGGGGGTGTGGGGTACCAGGTTCTTTCTATCAACTAGGCTAGAGTGTGGGTCCCTGGAGTTGACCACTTTAGGGGTGTTGGTGAGCAGAGGTGGCCAGTGGCCCAGCTTGGTAGATCAAAGGAGGCAGCACAGCCCTAAAAGCTATGTTCTGAGGCAGGAGGTACAGGATGGGGAGAGGATCCCCCGTGGGACTGGCAACACAGAGTAGGTACACAAGCCCCAAACATGCTCTGCCCTTCACTCTCCCTATGAGTACAAGCCCCAAACACACTTAGCACCTCACCAGCTTGAAGCACAGAGATACTAAAGATGTCAGGCATCTCCTCATTGAGATCTTATTAGTCACAATAGGCTAAATGATTTTCTTTCATGATTCTTTTTATATTACTATGTATTCCCAACTTTCATTGACTGTTTTAAAAAAATCACTTAATAAAAGCAGATATAATTTGTTCCAAAGTAATTAAATTTGTAGAGTAAGAATCAGATAAAAATGCATACAGATGCCTTCAGTTTTAAAAATTATAACCTCACTACAATAGATTTTCCTAATGAACTAGTATAATACATAGTGATATGAAGAGCACAATGAAAGTTATCCTGGGTGCAAGAAGAATTTACCCACTAAATTAAGCTTATAAATTTCTTAATTGGGTTCCAAGGTACTCTGCTAAATTGATTTTATTTTGAAATAGAATGTATATCTTCTTTCTACAATTTATTCATCTTTTAATTTCAATATTGTTTTAACAGGAACAGTGAAATCCTCCAGAATAAGGGAAAGTCTTTACTTACACTGAAAATTATCTGTTATTGTGGTGTCTGGGATATGAAAATATTATTTGTTTTCTGCCTCATTACTTATGACTTAATATTCTTTATTTATTTTCAAGGAGAAAGAGCAAGGGGGAAGATAATTTAAGGGATAAGAGGGATGTCACTTAAGCCTTAAGGGATCCTGATTATCTGAGACCACATAAGCTCAATGAATCAGAACACAAGTTAACGAAATGGGAGGACATAACTATGCATACCTGTAATCTTAGTCACAGGGGTCAGAGACCAGAGACTCACTGGAGTGGCTGTATTAATTAATAAATAATATGGAACTAAAATGTCATCCAAATACCTGTATTTAAAGGCTTGTTTGTTGGCCTATGGTGCTTTGGGGAGGTGATTAAACCTTAAGTGATTGGAGCCTAGTGGAATTTAGGTCAAGAGGGTGCACCCCTGAAGGGGACACTGAGACCCACTCCCTCCTATTTCTCTGCTTTTTCTGCCAAGATCCCATGAGGTGAGTAGTTTTGTTTCTCCGCATGAACCACGTTTCAGGCCATAGGTAACAGGGCAAGAGAGCATTGTCTGAAATCTCTGAATTTGAGCCCAAATAAATAAGACTTCCTACTAAATTGAATAGTTGGAATATTTGTTATGTTGATAGAAAACTGGCCAGCACAATATCTCTCAGGAAGAATTTCTGGACAAACTTTGTACTATTCTCTCTGGATCATACAGGAATGGCTTCAAATTAAAAGCACAGAGAATCAAGAGGAAATCTTAAAACATTGTTCCCTCAACTCTACTCCCATCACTTCCCCAAGACAAAATGTGCTTTGGTCTACTTACACTCTTAAAAAAATACTTTCATGTATTTATAATTTGATATATATGGAAAAAGGAGAGGGAGAGAGAGAGAAGAGAGAGAGAGAGAGAGAGAGAGAGAGAGAGAGAGAGAGAGAGAGAGAGAGAGAACATGCTAGGGCCTGTAGTCACTGAAAATGAAAACTCCAGATGCATGTTTGACTTTGTGCATCTGATTTATGTGTGTACTGGGGAATTGAACCTGGAACATTAGGCTTTACATGCAAGTGCCTTAACCACAGGGCAATCTCTCCAGCCCTCATTCTTGGTCCTTAATTTACTTTCTGTGTCCCCAGGGATTTCCATGAATTTCCCCTCTGATTACAGAACACCTGGTTTTCCTCCAGATCTGTGATTGACTTTGGAACAGGATCCACATTCCACACTACTCATTTATTTTGTTGTTATTCTTGCTGCTGTTGTTCTGGTCAAAATTAAGGCCTGTTCTTCCCTAGTTTCTTAGTACAATACATACACATCACTAATTATGAATTTGATTCATTTTAAAATCATTTTCTAGGTCAACTAGGTAAGAGCTGAAGAAGAAAAATGTCACTTCACAGAGTATTATTTTTAAGATCAGATATATTGAGATTATAAATTTATATAGTTATTGAAATTCAATTTTAAATTTCACATAAATAAAAAAAGCAAGCAATCTGAAGCCACTTTGGGGATGAGATTATTTATTTCTTTTTTAAAAATGGAATTTCACTATTAGCTCCATCTATCCTCAATCTCAGTATGTCTTTCCTCAACCTAACAAATGAGGGTATTAAAGGTGAGCTCCACTGTAGCTGGTTGGAAGGAGATGTATATAAATAATGCCAATTACTGAAATACTGATGATCTGGAAGGAACATCACACAAGACAGATGCATCAGCTCAGATATGATGCCTATGGAAACTCATCAACTATTTAGTATTGGAAATCTTCAGGAATGTGTGGGCAAACACATACTTAGCCATGTTTCATAACAATTTAGATGGGCTAAAGAATATAAATGCTCCTGAAAATGTGACTGAGCTTCTTTAGAAACTCAAGCTTCTTATTTGGAAGATGTGGGCACATGGGAGGCATTGGGTCTCTATGCAAAGCTGGAGTCTAGGGAGGGCTGTGCTTGCAACCAGTTCTCATGTTTCTATGAATAGTAAATCTTACTTGAACTGGCTGTGTTGCAGTGGATGCCTTGAACTTCTGATCCTCCTTCATCAAACGAGTGTTGAATCATGAATTTGAGACACCAACTGTGGTTCATGCTTGCTAGCAAGCATGCTGCCAACTGAGCAGCATCACTTCTAAAAATAAGTGCAGAGACCCAGCCTTCCAGGAAGAGATAGATGTTGGACTGTCTAATCACCTCAGGGCCCCATGACTTCTCTTGGACATCAGATAGTACAGGGTAGCCAGGGCCCCTAGGGTGCTCCCTCAGAAGGTGGCCAGGTTCAAGTCTACACAGAGACTCAGGAGAAGCTCCTGGATGTCTGGCAGGATCCGAGTAGCCTGAGCCCTGGAATTTCAGCATGCTGTGCCCTGGCAGGGATCAGGATCTCTATTGGTATGACTGTGATCTCCACCCTCTAAACAGTGGCCTATCTTATGCCAACACCTGCAGGAGCATCAGAAAGTCCAGAGCTGTGATGTCCTATATTCTCTCCTTACTCAGGGGGAGTGGCCTCTTCACCCCTCCCCCACATCCCGTGTGATCATCCCCCACATACTGCTACACCCCTCCCCCCAACATGCTATTGGTCACAGATCCCAGCAGAACACCATAATGGTCAATCTGTAACAAGCTCCTGATGATGTCATAAACCCCAGTGCTTCTCAGGAACCACAGGTGAGAGACACTAGGAGTGAGCTCTCCTTTTGGGAGACTCACTAGGTGGGGATCCTTACTTACTATACAAATTATTGAAAATGGATGAATAGCTGGGGAAACATGGCCATCCACCCTGTTATCAGCCCTTTCTGGATCCCCCCCCAAGTACTCTGGCTCCCCAGCCCATCTTGCCTGGCGCACATCACCCAGCTTCTCCTGCCAGGACCACACAACCAGGGTCCAGGCAGGATTTTCACGCTGCACCTTTGCACTCCAGCCTCTATAGCACCCCCAGGAGGTAGGACCTAGTCTCTAGGAGCCCTGAGACAAAACCTGTGATGACCAACCATATTGCTGTAGAGCCCTGGTCCCCAGAACCAGGAGCATCTTTCCTCCATTCCTACCATCTCTGCCATGTGGGACCAGAGGAAACCACAGACTGAGGAGCCCATGACAATGGGACACTGCCCAATTCTTTGTCAAAAGGACACTGAGGTAAGGGCCAGAGAGGATATAAAGAAAGAGGGGTCAAGAGAGGAGTAGGAGGATGTAGGGGTAGAAGAAAAGGAGGAAGATGAGGAGGAGAATGAGGATGAAGATAAAGAAAGGGAGAGGAGAAAGGAAGGAAGGAGGAGAAGAAGTGCCAGTAAGTGGCAGGCAGCCCAGATGGGAAGAAAAGGGAGTCATCTTGTCTTGGAACATTAGTCCCATGTAGGCCTCCTCTGATGGCCAAGGCAGAATTTTTTTCTATGTGTGTTGGGCACAGTCCTGTTGGAATTGTGTAGACTCCTGGGCATTTTAGTGCTCATGCACTGAGCACCCTGACCCAGCCCACCCTGCTCTACAGCCCATGGGACACCGGTCAGGGACCTGCCTGAGCCCAATTAATAGCCAGGTTGTGCAGTTGCTCAGGGGTTGTAAAGGTGGAAATTGTCTGGTTAGAGTACAAGAGAGGTGTGCTGCACCCACAGATGCTGTTCAAAGAGCCTTCATGGGAGAGGGCAGCCCGCCAGCTGTTGTGGGGTTGATGGGAGCTGCCCCCATCTCCCAAGCAGCCCTGCTTTGACTTTCAGGAATACCTGGTCACCTTGCCAACAAGAAATGAGAAGGCAGCATAGTAAGATGAGGAGGGTTAAAGTCCTTGAAGAAGAGAAAATGGCTGACTGCCCCTCAGTTTGCCCAGCCTGTCCTCTCTGCTGCTCCTTTCTGTCCCTATACACTTCCCTGTTGTCGTCCCTGCTCCTCCTGTTTCCACTGCCTTGGCAACCCTGATGCTGGGCACGCTCTGACTGTCTGTCCTTCTGTCTGTCTGTCTGTCCTTCCTTCCCTCACCTCCAAACTACACA